>CAWUFW010023212.1:0-79823 GCA_963921515.1 Calotriton arnoldi | reverse complement strand
CAACGAATTCATTTAGTCACTTATCCACCCACTCTTTCTTCAAAACACCTTGGCATATATATATATATATATATATATATATTATCTACTGGCGGTCGCCAGTAGATAGTTATAGTTAGGACCTATTTTCCATAGGAAATCAGCAACATTCTATTTGAAATAACTCTTGCGTCGGTTCACGAATCTTCGCGTAATTTTCAAACTTTATGGCCTGCTCCGGTCCGCTCCTACCCTGAAAGTTTCGGGGTGATTCGTTAAGCGGGGGCTGAGAAAAAAGGGGGGTCCCAAAACGTGTTTTCCCCATTCATTTTCCCATAGGAAACTTTAGCCACGGCTACAGCCCGAACTGCTGAACGGAATTACACAAAATTTGGCAAAGAGGTAGTTCTTGGTTCAGAAAGAACCCTTTTTGTTAAATGGTGTAAATCCGTTCAGTAGTTGCGGAGAAATTAAAAAATAAGAGTCAAAAAATCAATTTCCCATAGGAAACTTTATGCAAGGCTACAGCTTGAACTGCTGAACGGAATTACACCAAATTTGGCAAAGAGGTAGTTCTTGGTTCAGAAAGAACCCTTTTTGTTAAATGGTGTAAATCCGTTCAGTAGTTGCTGAGAAAATCAAAAGTAAAAACACATATATATCTGGGCGGAGCCTAACCACACATGTCATCGTGAGATCTGATTGGCTGTCAGCACTTCATCCTGGAATTGCTGGCATCCATCTTGGGACCAATATAAATGATAGTACCCCATTGAAATGCATTGTAGTGAATCGAAGATTTTGAGGGTTACCAAAAGGAGAACTATAAAGGGTGATAACAGACTTTAGTTACATTAGAATTCATTTGTTGATGGTACCATACTAATTTCAGGAATTGTGGTGTGTTCTAAGGTGATTTTACCCTGTGAAAAACCTTCTGCTGGGATATCATGAATCATGTTTGAGAGAAAACTATTTTCACATGCTTGTCCCATACAGTTTTGGAAGGTGCTCCAGAAGCTAAAATGAGAGCATATTTTCTGTAAATTCACATTATCTTTCTCAGTCATGTGAGAATGAAGTCTGACATTCTCAGTAAAACATGTACATCCAACAAGGGCAGAGACTGTCAGTTGATTCCTTTGTGTTCTACTGCAGCTTCCCAGAGTGTTCTAAAGAACAACTAGAGTGCTAACAGCCTTACTTATGACAAAAGTATGGCACACCTGAAGCCATCTTGATTGGAATAAACTGGTAACACTTAAAACATTTAATTTAAAAAGGAACAAAATGATGGGGTTCATCTTGTCATAGAAATTATGGTTAGTGCTCTGGAAAGAAAAATTAGGACATGTTTCAAGTGTGATCTCAAATATCTTCCTGTTATATTTCAACAGGAGCAGCCTGTCAGTTGATGCCTTTGTGTTCTACTGCAGCTTCCCAGAGTGTTCTAAAGAACAACTAGAGTGCTAACAGCCTTACTTATGACAAAAGTATGGCACACCTGAAGCCATCTTGATTGGAATAAACTGGTAACACTTAAAACATTTAATTTAAAAAGGAACAAAATGATGGGGTTCATCTTGTCATAGAAATTATGGTTAGTGCTCTGGAAAGAAAAATTAGGACATGTTTCAAGTGTGATCTCAAATATCTTCCTGTTATATTTCAACAGGAGCAGCCTGTCAGTTGATGCCTTTGTGTTCTACTGCAGCTTCCCAGAGTGTTCTAAAGAACAACTAGAGCGCTAACAGTCTTACTTATGACAAAAGTATGGCACACCTGAAGCCATCTTGATTGGAATAAACTGGTAACACTTAAAACATTTAATTTAAAAAGGAACAAAATGATGGGGTTCATTTTGTCATAGAAATTATGGTTAGTGCTGTAGAAAGAAAGATAGGACATGTTTCAAGTGTGATCTCAAATATCTTCCTGTTATATTTCAACAGGAGCAGCCTGTCAGTTGATGCCTTTGTGTTCTACTGCAGCTTCCCAGAGTGTTGTAAAGAACAACTAGAGCGCTAACAGTCTTACTTATTACAAAAGTATGGCACACCTGAAGCCATCTTGATTGGAATAAACTGGTAACACTTAAAACATTTAATTTAAAAAGGAACAAAATGAGGGGGTTCATTTTGCCATAGAAATTATGGTTAGTGCTGTAGAAAGAAAAATTAGGACATGTTTTAAGTGAGATCTCAAATATCTTCCTGTTATATTTCAACAGGAGCAGCCTGTCAGTTGATGCCTTTGTGTTCTACTGCAGCTTCCCAGAGTGTTCTAAAGAACAACTAGAGTGCTAACAGCCTTACTTATGACAAAAGTATGGCACACCTGAAGCCATCTTGATTGGAATAAACTGGTAACACTTAAAACATTTAATTTAAAAAGGAACAAAATGATGGGGTTCATCTTGTCATAGAAATTATGGTTAGTGCTCTGGAAAGAAAAATTAGGACATGTTTCAAGTGTGATCTCAAATATCTTCCTGTTATATTTCAACAGGAGCAGCCTGTCAGTTGATGCCTTTGTGTTCTACTGCAGCTTCCCAGAGTGTTCTAAAGAACAACTAGAGTGCTAACAGCCTTACTTATGACAAAAGTATGGCACACCTGAAGCCATCTTGATTGGAATAAACTGGTAACACTTAAAACATTTAATTTAAAAAGGAACAAAATGATGGGGTTCATCTTGTCATAGAAATTATGGTTAGTGCTCTGGAAAGAAAAATTAGGACATGTTTCAAGTGTGATCTCAAATATCTTCCTGTTATATTTCAACAGGAGCAGCCTGTCAGTTGATGCCTTTGTGTTCTACTGCAGCTTCCCAGAGTGTTCTAAAGAACAACTAGAGCGCTAACAGTCTTACTTATGACAAAAGTATGGCACACCTGAAGCCATCTTGATTGGAATAAACTGGTAACACTTAAAACATTTAATTTAAAAAGGAACAAAATGAGGGGGTTCATTTTGCCATAGAAATTATGGTTAGTGCTGTAGAAAGAAAAATTAGGACATGTTTTAAGTGAGATCTCAAATATCTTCCTGTTATATTTCAACAGGAGCAGCCTGTCAGTTGATGCCTTTGTGTTCTACTGCAGCTTCCCAGAGTGTTCTAAAGAACAACTAGAGTGCTAACAGCCTTACTTATGACAAAAGTATGGCACACCTGAAGCCATCTTGATTGGAATAAACTGGTAACACTTAAAACATTTAATTTAAAAAGGAACAACATGAGGGGGTTAATTTTGCCATATAAATTATGGTTAGTGCTGCAAAAAGAAAATTGAGTGCATGTTTTAAGTGAGATCTCAAATCCTCTTCTATTTCATTAGAAAATTCTGACATGCAGACTGAAACAATCACTTTCAATACCAGTAGTAGACTTCCAGTTAACTCCTTGGTGAGCAGTAGCTTTACTACAGTGATCTAATGAACAACTAGAGTGCTAACATTCTGAATTTATGGCAAATGTGTGACACATCTGAATGCCTTCTTGATGGAATCAAAGTAAAAAACTGAAAGCATTTCCTACAGAGGAGACTGCAGTAAATGAGGAAATTAGGAAACTTCATAACAAAGAAGTCTTCCAAGATGGCCACCAGTGAAAAAAGAGCCCAAATGTAGCACAAATATTACCCAGATGTAGCCCACATATAGCCCAATGACAAAAGTGTGCAAAACACTTTTTATTTTTAGTTTTTTGCAGTTTTATGTAGTGCAGACTGGTCAGGTATTGGAGCGTTGCATCTTAAAACATGACCCCCTACACTACAAAAACACCACTGCACTACCCTAAACCCTAAAACACTACCCCCAGCATGACCCCCTACACTACACAAGCACCACTGCACTATCCTAAACCCTAAAACACTACCCCCAGCATGACCCCCTACATTACACAAACACCACTGCACTACCCTAAACCCTAAAACACTACCCCAACACCACTGCACTAACCTAAATCCTAAAACACTACCCCCAGCACGACCCCCTACACTACCCAAACACCACTGCACTACCCTAAAACATGACCCCCTACACTACACAAACACCACTGCACTACCCTAAACCCTAAAACACTACCCCCAGCACGACCCCCTACACTACGCAAGCACCACTGCACTACCCTAAACCCTAAAACACTACCCCCAGCACGACCCCCTACACTACACAAACACCACTGCACTACCTTAAACCCTAAAACACTACCCCCAGCACGACCCCCTACACTACCCAAACACCACTGCACTAACCTAAATCCTAAAACACTACCCACAGCACGACCCCCTACACTACCCAAACACCACTGCACTACCCTAAAACATGACCCCCTACACTACACAAACAGCACTGCACTACCTTAAACCCTAAAACACTACCCCCAGCACGACCCCTACACTACACAAGCCCCACTGCACTACCCTAAACCCTGAAACACTACCCCCAGCACGACCCCCTACACTGCCCAAACACCACTGCACTGCCCTAAACCCTGAAACACCAGCTCCTACATGACCCCCTACACTGCCCGAACACCACTGCACTGCCCTAAACCCTGAAACACCACCCCCTTCACGACCCCCTACACTGCCCGAACACCACTGCACTGCCCTAAACCCTGAAACACCACCCCCAGCACGCCCCTACACTGCCCGAACACCACTGCCCTAAACCCTGAAACACTACCCCCAGCAAGACCTCCTACACTGCCCGAACACCACTGCACTGCCCTAAACCCTGAAACATCACCCCCAGCAAGACCCCCTACACTGCCCGAAAACCACTGCCTTAAACCCTGAAACACCACCCCCAGCACGACCCCCTATACTGCCCGAACACCACTGCACTGCCCAAAACCCTGAAACACCACCCCCAGCACGACCCCCTACACTGCCCAAACACTACTGCACTGCCCTAAACCCTGAAACACCACCCCCAGCACGACCCCCTACACTGCACAAACACCACTGCACTGCCCTAAACCCCGAAACACTACCCCCAGCAAGACCCCCTACACTGCCCGAACACCACTGCCCTAAACCCTGAAACACCACCCCCAGCAAGACCCCCTACACTGCCCGAACACCACTGTACTGCCCTAAACCCTGAAACACCACCCCCAGCACGACCCCCTACACTGCCCGAACACCACTGCACTGCCCTAAACCCTGAAACACCACCCCCAGCACGACCCCCTACACTGCCCGAACACCACTGCACTGCCCTAAACCATGAAACACCAGCCCCAGCACGACCCCCTACACTGCCCGAACACCACTGCACTGCCCTAAACCCTGAAACACCACCCCCAGCATGACCCCCTACACTGCCCGAACACCAGTGCACTGCCCTAAACCCTGAAACACCAGCCCCAGCACGACCGCCTACACTGCCCGAAAACCACTGCACTGCCCTAAACCCTGAAACACCAGCCCCAGCACGACCCCCTATACTGCCCGAACACCACTGCACTGCCCTAAACCCTGAAACACCAGCCCCAGCACAACCCCCTACACTGCCCGAACACCACTGCACTGCCCTAAACCCTGAAACACCAGCCCCAGCACGACCCCGTACACTGTCCGAACACCACTGCACTGCCCTAAACCCTGAAACACCAGCCCCAGCACGACCGCCTACACTGCCCGAAAACCACTGCACTGCCCTAAACCCTGAAACACCAGCCCCAGCACGACCCCCTACACTGCCCGAACACCACTGCACTACCCTAAACCCTCAAACACCAGCCCCAGCACGACCCCCTACACTGCCCGAACACCACTGCACTGCCCTAAACCCTGAAACACCAGCCCCAGCAAGACCCCCTACACTGCCCGAACACCACTGCACTGCCCTAAACCCTGAAACACCACCCCCAGCAAGACCCCCTACACTGCCCGTACACACAGCACTAAAGCCTGAAACACCACCCCCAGCAAGACCACCTACACTGGCCGAACACCACTGCACTGCCCTAAACCCTGAAACACCAGCCCCAGCAAGACCCCTACACTGCCCGAACACCACTGCACTGCCCTAAACCCTGAAACACCAGCCCCAGCATGACCCCCTACACTGCCCGAACACCACTGCACTGCCCTAAACCCTGAAACACCAGCCCCAGCACAACCACCTACACTGCCCGAACACCACTGCACTGCCCTAAACCCTGAAACACCAGCCCCAGCACAACCCCCTACACTGCCCGAACACCACTGCACTGCCCTAAACCCTGAAACACCAGCCCCAGCACGACCCCTACACTGCCCGAACACCACTGCACTGCCCTAAACCCTGAAACACCACCCCCTGCACCGCTCCTACACTGCCCGAACACCACTGCACTGCCCTAAACCCTGAAACGCCACCCCCTGCACCGCCACCTACACTGCCCGAACACCACTGCACTGCCCTAAACCCTGAAACACCACCCCCAGCACGACCCCCTTTACTGCTCGAACACCACTGCACTGCCCCAAACCCTGAAACACCACCCCCAGCACGACCCCCTACACTGCCCGAACACCACTTCCCTAAACCCTGAAACAACACCCCCTGCACGACCCCCTACACTGCCCGAACACCACTGCACTGCCCTATACCCTGAAATACCACCCCCTACACTGCCCGAACACCACTGCACTGCCCTAAACCCTGAAACACCACCCCCAGCACGACCCCCTACACTGCCCGAACACCACTGCACTGCCCTAAACCCTAAAACACCACCCCCAGCATTACCCCCTACACTGCCCAAACACCACTACACTGCCCTAAACCCTAGAACACTACCCCCAGCATGACCCCCTACACTACCCGAACACCACTGCACTACCCTAAACCCTAAAATACTACCCCCAGCGCAACCCCCTACACTACCCGAACACGACTGCACTGCCCTAAACCCTCAAACACTCCCCCAGCACGACCCCCTACACTACCCGAACACCACTGCACTGCCCTAAACCTTAAAACACTCCCCCAGCACGACCCCCTACACTACCCGAACACCACTGCACTGCCCTAAACCCTAAAAACTCCCCCAGCACGACCCCTACACTACCCAAACACCACTGCACTGCCCTAAACCCTAAAACACTACCCCCCGCAAGACCCCCTACACTACCCAAACACCAATGCACTACCCTAATCCCTAAAACACTACCCCGCATGACCCCCTACACTACCCTAAACCCTAAAACACTACCCCCGCACGACTCCCTACACTACCCAAAGACCACTGCACTACCCTAAACCCTAAAACACGACCTCCTACACTACACAAACACCACTGCACTACCCTAAACCCTAAAACACTACCCCCTACACTACACAAACACCACTGCACTACCCTAAACCCTAAAAAACTACCCCAGCACGAACCACTACACTACCCAAACACCACTGCACTACCCTAAACCCTAAAAACTACCCCCAGCAGTACCCCTACACTACCCAAACACCACTGCACTACCCTAAACCCTAAAACACTACCCCCAGGAGTACCCCTACACTACCCAAACACCACTGCACTACCCTAAATCACTACCCCCAGCACGACCCCATACACTACCCAAACACCACTGCACTACCCTAAACCCTAAAACACTGCCCCCAGCATGACCACCTACACTACCCAAACACCACTGCACTACCCTAAACCCTAAAACACTCCCCCAGCACGACTCCCTACACTACCCAAACACCACTGCACTACCGTAAACCCTAAATCTACCCCCAGCATGACCCCCTACACTACACAAACACCACTGCACTACCCTAAACCCTAAAACACTACCCCCAGCACGACCCTTTTCACTACCTAAACACAACTGCACAATTTGTTACAGGCGTTGCAACGCAGGCCTGTGGTGCTTACTGGAAGTACCTAGTGGGCTAGTTGGGCCCCAGGGACCCTCAGGATTCAAGGTGACCTAATCCCCCAACTTAAAACGCACCACGGGGCGCGTTTGCACAGTGGTGAAGGGAGGGGCGGGCCTCAGGTGACATGTGCGCAAACACGCCCTGTGCTGCGTTTTAAGTTGCGGAATTAATTCCCTTTGAATCTTGAGGGACCCTGGGGCCAACTAGCCCACCAGGTACCTTCAGTAAGCACAACAGAGTTGCGTTGCAGAGAGGTGAAAAAGGTGCGTGGCCTCGGAACGCCTCTCTGCAACTCAGCTCTGTGGTCCTAACTGTAGGTACCTGGGGGCTAGTTGGACCCCAGGGACCCTCAGAATTCAAGGGGACTTAATCCCGCAACTTAAAACGTGCCACGGAGTGCGTTTGCACACATGTCACCTCAGGCCCCCTCCCTTCACCACTGTGCAAACGCGCCCTGTAGCGCGGTTTAAGAGGTAGTTTTAATCCCCCTGCCCTATTATGTACTAGGGACTTGCAGAGGAGGTCATGCTAATCACAGGGGTACCCCAACGCATAGTGTTCCCTAGTGTATGTAGGTGTTTTCACTGTATTCTAAGTGTCTTTTAGCATAGCACTGGCTCTGGTTAGTCAGAGTCAGTTACCACCAGTACCCGTCTGAAAAAGTTGTGGGCACAGGATGATTTTGCAACAAGGCCTCTTTCTGCTCCTCTGTTGGTTCTTTCTGCACATCTTTTGCTTCTTTCTGTGCGTTTTTTCTTCTTTCTTCACATGTCCTACCTCTGTAGGCATAGTTAGAAACTAGCATTTAAAAAACCTTTGAAATTCACGTAAAAAATCATAGGTTTCAGGCACGTTATAGTTAGAAACTAGCATTTAAAAAACCTTTGAAATTCACTGAAAAACCATAGGTTTTAGGGACAGTTATAGTTAGTTGGACATTTCACTCGTACAAAACCATAGAAATTCCCCCGTTATAGTTAGTTCAGCTAACTATAACTCGCGCCCCGCAATGCACTGCTGATGACGTCACATATTACATCACTCATGACATGGTCAGTGACATCACTGATGACATCACTGATGACATCTCAAATGACATCACTGATGACATCATCCATGTGATAATTTCATGCATCTTCTCACACCCTAATATAACTTTTGATACACCCACTCTAAATTACAGACTGCCATTCTCAAAACCATAGACACTCCAACACCAAAAACTACATACCCACTCACTGATTCTTAGGTCTACACACACATCCATCCACTCACTCACCCAGTAGCTACATGAGTGTCTACATGGGTTATTGATTGATTGTCTGAGTATCTGTTTGGGTGCCTGAGTGTTTGTGTGGGTGGGGTGTGTGCGACTCTGTGCATAGATGTGTGAGTGGGTGATTCACTGGGTGGATGGTTTCAAGAGTGCATCTGTGATAGACTGTATGGGTGGGTAAGTGTGTGTAAGAGTGTGTTAGTGAGTGAATGTATGTCCCAGTGGTACATGTGTGAGTAACTACATATGTGAAAGGCAGTATATATGTGTGTTGGAGTATATAAATAGCTATAAGCGAGAGTGTGTGATTGTGAGAGGGACTGTAGGGATGAGTGTGTGCTTGTATCAGTTATCGTATAAGAGCGTAAGAATGTGCTGGTATTTGTATGAGTAAGTGAGCTGGTGTGTGTATAACTGTATAGGTGAGTAAATGGCAGTGTGTTTAATTATTTGCATGACTGACTAGGTGTGTGAGTACCTCTATGGATGAGTGGCGGTGTTTGAGTGTCTATATAGGAGCATGAGTGCATATGATAGTCCTGTACTGAGTGACTAAGTATGAGTGACTGTACGGGTGAGTAAGTGGATGTGTGTGTAGACCTAAGAATCAGTGAGTGGGTATGTAGTTATTGGTGTTGGAGTGTCTATGGTTTTGCGAATGACAGTCTGTAATTTAGAGTGGGTGTATCAAAGGTTATATTAGGGTGTGAGGAGGTGCATCAGATTATGACGTGGATGATGTCTTCAGTGATGCCATCAGTGATGTCATTTGAGATGTCATCAGTGATGACATCAGTGATGTCACTGACCATGTCATGAGTGATGTAATATGTGACGTCATCAGCAGTGCATTGCGGGGGCGCGAGTTATAGTTAGCTGAACTAACTTTAACGGGGGAATTTCACGGGTTTTGTATGAGTGCAATGTCCAACTAACTATAACTGTCCCTAAAACCTATGGTTTTTTCAGTGAATTTGTAAAGTTTTTTAAATGCTAATTTCTAACTATAACGTGCCTGAAACCTATGGTTTTTTCAGTGAATTTCAAAGGTTTTTTAAATGCTAATTCCTAACTATAACATGTCTGAAACCTATGGTTTTTTTCAGTGAATTTCAAAGGTTTTGTAAATGACAATTTTTAAATGTATTAATTGTTATATTTATTTTTTTGATACTGATTTACTACATTTTTTTAAACTATTTATTTTTAGATATTTTATTTTTTAAATTACATTGTAATTACATTATACATTACATTACAAAATATACTTTCTCAGAATGAATTACTTTAGTTTAAATACTTTGCAAATAGGCAATAGACTTTTAAGTACAGTAGTTACAGTTGTTGCAATGGGCAACACAATTTCAAACACAATGCAACATTGAGCTCAATGTGAATTTCTAGTTAAATGCAATTAGTTACTTTATGGATTACTTTTCTAACCACAGGACTGGATCCTAGAATCACCAATGTTATCCTATGGGAGGAAATTCACTTGGCAGGTAAGTAGTGTTATCGTTACTTTTTCTTACTCAGTGGTGCATCCTGGATCCAGCACTGGTGCATCTCCTGTAAACAGTTGAAAGAATGCGTTTAAGTCATACAGGCGATTTTTAAGGAATATTTGTAGTTTGTAAAAATCGACACTTTGAAACTTTTCTGCTGAAAACCAGACAATGGATTCCTATGGAAGGAAATACAAGTTACTGTTAAGTACGGTTAGAATTACTTTTCAGGGTCAGTGTTGGGCTAAAAGATGCAGCACTGGGTTCTCTCCTGATAACAGGTGAGTAAATCGGAATTCGTAGTTCGGCTGATTTTAGAAGAATTTTTGCACAATGGTGAAGGAAGGGGGTGGGGCCTGAGGTGACATGTCTGCAAACACGCCCTGAGGTGCGTTTTAAGTTGGAGAATTAATTCCTCCTCAATCCCGAGGGTCCCAGGGGTCCAACTAGCCCACCCTGTACCTCCAGTATGCGCCAGGGAGCTGCGTTGCAGAGAGGTGTTCAGAGGCCACGCCCCTTTTTACACCTCTCTGCAACGCAGCTCTGTGGCACTTTCTGGATGTACCTGATGGGCTAGTTGTCCCCCAGGGACCCTCAGGATTGAAGGGGATTTAATTCCCCATCTTAAATCTTAAAACGCGCCACGGGGCCTGTTTGCACACATGTCACCTGAAGCCCCTCCCCTCCCTTCAGCACTGTGCAAATGCGACCCGTGGCGCGTTTTAAGTTGGGGGATTAAGTCCCCTTGAATCCTGAGGGTCCCTGGAGTCCAACTATCCCACCATGTACCTCCAAAAAGCGCCCCAGAGCTGCGTTGCAGAGAGGTGTAGAAAGGGGCGTGGCCTCTATACACCTCTCTGCAACGCAGCCCCCTGGCGCATACTGGAGGTTCCTGGTGGGCAGTTGGCCCCCAGGGACCCCCAGTATTCAAGGGCCTCTATTGGCCCCGGGGACCCCATCCCCCGGGGCATGCCCTCTTTTTTTTTTTCTTTAAATCTTTGGAGGGGGGCTGCATGGCCCCCCTCCTCAGGCCATTTAAGGCCCCGGGGACCCCCTCCCACGGGGCCGGCCTTTACGTTTTTTTTTTTTAATTATTTTTTTATTTCTGGGGAGGGGGCTGGGTGGCCCCCTCCCGGGCCACTAATGGCCCCGGGGACCCCATCCCCGGGTCCTGGCCACTCGTTGGGGACCGTGGGGGTCCCCAATCCCCGCACGGTCCCGCCGGCTCCCTGCGTCCTGCGGGAGCCGGCATTGCTTTTCCATAAGGGAGCTGCTGACATTCAGCTCCCCTTATGGAAAAGCAATTCTGCTTGCTTCATTGAAGCGAGAGCAGGTTTCCTGCTCTCGCTTCAATGAAGCAAGCAAGTTTGCAATGACAGGACGGGAGCCGCGAGGCTCCCGTCCTGCCATTGCAAACAGCAGTGTCCCGGGGTAGGCACCCCGGGACACTGCAGGAGCTGGCCCTGGGGGGTGGCGGTCCCCAGGGCCACCACAGGCTCCAGGAGGGGGGCCACGCGGCCCCCCTCCCCACTTCTGCAAAGCCCCGGGGAGGTGGTGGTCCCCGGGGCTTCGGGGGTCCGAAACGGACCCCCATTTTAAATTTTTTAGTGCCCTGGGGAGGTGGCGGTCCCCGGGGCGTGTGGGGGCGCTGGATCCCCCCACACAGGTATTTAAAATTTAGAAAAAAAAAGCCCCGGGGGGTGGCGGTCCCCGGGGCTGCGGGAGGGCACAGTGCCCTCCTGCACCATTTTTATTAGAAAGCACCGGGGGTTGGTGGTCCCCGGGGCTTAGGGGGCCTTAGAGGCCCCCCATTAACTATAAACCCACCCCCCACATGTCCCCGGGACTTGGCCCACCCGGGGGCAAAATAACATCGAAGCGCGGGAGACCGCGCCTCGATTTTTTTTTACGGCGGGATTTTTTTTTTACGGCAGGATTTCTTTTTTTACGGCGGGATTCACGCACCCTAAGCGCATCCCACTGTTTTTTTTTTTTTTAAATGCTTTTTTCTGCCCAGGGTGCTTGTGGGACCCCCTGAGCAGACCTAGGGGGTCAGGGTGTTTCTACCCTGCCCCATTTGTGTGTTTTGCGCACTTGTTTCTCTGTCTCGGTTCTACACTTCCTGATTTGGAGTGTTGACAGCCAATTAGCATGCAGCTCGTGATCGGGAGGGTACGCAGACCCTACGCGGCCATAGATATATATGTGATTTTACTTTTGATTTTCTCAGCAACTACTGAACGGATTTACACCATTTAACAAAAAGGGTTCTTTCTGAACCAAGAACTACCTCTTTTCCAAATTTGGTGTAATTCCGTTCAGCAGTTCGGGCTGTAGCCGTGGCTAAAGTTTCCTATGGGAAAATGAATGGGGAAAACATGTTTTGGGACCCCCCTTTTTTCTCGGCCCCCGCTTGACAAATCACCCCGAAACTTTCAGGGTAGGAGCGGACCAGAGCGGGCCATAAAGTTTGAAAATTTCACGAAGATTCGTCAACCGACGCAAGAGTTATTTCAAATAGAATGTTGCGGATTTCCTATGGAAAATAGGTCCTAACTATAACTATCTACTGGCGACCGCCAGTAGATAATATATATATAAATATATGTGTGTGTATATACATGTGTAAATATATATATATATATACATTACCTACTGGCGGATGCAAGTAGGTAGTTATAGTTAGGACCTTGTTTCTATTCAAAAAGCGTTTTTTCTTTTGCCAATATCTTTGGCGCCGTTTGACGAATCTTCGCGTAATTTTCAAAACTAATGGTTCACTCAGGTCAGCTCCTGTCCTGAAAGTTTTGAGGTGATTCGTCAAGCGGGGGCCGAGAAAAAAGGGGGGTCCAAAAATGCCTTTTCCCCATGTTAATTTCCACAGGATTTTTGGAACAGCCTAAAGCTTGAACTGCTGAATGGAATTACACCAAATTTGGCAAAAAGGTAGCTCTTGGTTCAGAAAGCAACATTTTTTTAAATGGTGTAAATCCATTCTGTAGTTCCTGAGAAATTCCAAAAATTAAAATATTGATATCTGAGCACTGAGGAGTAGTCACGACTCCTCCCGAGCACGAGTTGACTTCTTATTGGCTGCCAACACTCCAAACCAGAATGTGTTGGCAGCCATCTTGTGACTCGGTAACCGAGTCACAAGAAAACAGTACAAAAAATTTGAAAAACAAGAAAAGGGGGCAGGCTAGAAACACCCTGACCCCCTAGGCCTACTCAGGGCATCCCACAAGAAAGAAAGTCATGCCAACTGTGTCACTTAGCTGGTGGTTCTCAGTCCTAGAGGCCATGAATGCTATATTATCCACGCAGCGACTATTTACAGAACTTTTGCTGAGTGATGATGCCGAAGGCAAGAAATGTGAGGATCTTTGGTCACATATTGATAGTGATTTGAAAAAAAGTACACTTTACTGCAATCTTAGAGTTTTACAGGAAAGCATGACTGCTGTAGTGGACATATTAAAACTAGAGTCTGAAAACACCCTTGTCTACCAAGTGTTCAGCATAATTGGTGTAGATGTGAAACATCTCCTTGAGATTAGGCTGGGCGACACTTTTAGTGACTTTAGCACTGCAACATGTTCCATGTTAGAGTGCTTGCCACTTGGTAAGCAAAGAAATGTTGAGGAGCAATTCAGGAACGTTTATTTTACAATGTATGAAACATAGCCCTTCACCAACCATGGCATTTGAAGTCAATGAAGCTTCACTGTGGCACTCTGCACAAGTTATAGATCCCTTCCATAAAGGGAACTTTTCACCAGAGTTTGAAAAGTGCTGCTTCGTTTTTGACAGCTTCAATAACTCTAAGGGCATATGCGCCCAGTACAACGCATATGTTGCAGAACCTGTTGCAGAGAATCTCAATCTTCAGGTGCACCAGTATTGGCATGGAAAGCAATGTCAGTGGCCAGAATTAGCAAATTGTGTACTGGCTGTTATGGCATTGCCCGTCTCGAGTGCCAATGTTGAGAGGGCCTTTTCACAAATAAAAGTTTACATGGGAAGGAAAGAGCGAGCGTCCATGACCAAAGACTCACTGAAGAAGTACTTATGGTGTACTACGATACGTTTGATATGTAAAAATGCATTTGAACCTCATATACACTGTACATACACTGTCTATATACCGCACACTATCAGTGCAGAAAGCAAGCAATAATAAATGCAAAAACTTCCATAAACACTGGAAAAACACTGTTTCTGTTGTTTTTAGTGGCGTGAAAATGTGTAACCACTGATAACCACTGTTTTTTAAGGTATTGAAATCACTTGAAAACACTGGGGAAAAAACACCAGAATTTGCCAAAAATAGAAACTGAAAACAGGACAGCCTAGTTGTGTGTAGTGGAAATATGTGGTATGTTGTGCAGTGAAATTATGTGAATAGAAAGTATGTGGTATTTAGTGTATAGTAATTATGTGGAGTTGGATTATGGTAACCTCAGGTTTAGTCTTCCTCATTTCCATAAAAGCTAAACTGTAAACTCAATGAGACACAAAAAACAGAAGGAACCAGTGAGGAGCACTTCTGGAACTAGTCGGAGGTATGAGCAGGGCACTGGAATTATGTGACTGCTCGGCTGCACCAATTGTCACATAATTAAACATTTTCTGCATTTGCCAAATATTCCATCATCTGCTGCGTAATCTGCAGATTTGAACAAAAAAAGCCTTGTTTCTAGCTCAAACGGCTCATATGTTCCCAAAAATGAAGCTTCACGTGTTACAGCGTGGTGGAAGGCCCTTTGCGAAGCTGGAATGGTCACGTGTTACTTATTGCTAAATGAGGGTGTTAAATTGGTACTAATGGTGCACAAACCTCTTTTCTTTCTGTGCCTCTCTTGCCTCTTTCTGTATTTCTCTTGCATCTTTTTGCACCTTTCTTCCTCTTTCTGCACCTCACTGTCTTCTTTCTGCACTTCACTTGCCTCTTTCTGCACTTCTCTTGCCCCTTTCTGCACTCCTCTTGCCTCTTTTTGCACCTCTTTTGGTGCTTTCTGCACCCTTTTTGCCTGATTCTGCAACGCTCTTGCCTCTTTCTGTAGTTCTCTTGCCTCCTTCTGCACCTCACTTGTCTCTTTCTGCACTTCTATTGCCTCTTTCTGCACTCGTCTTCCCTCTTTCTGCACCTCTCTTGCTTCTTTCTGTACTTCTCTTGCTTCTTTCTGCACCTCTCTTGCTTCTTTCTGCACCCTTCTTCCCTTTTTTGCATCCCTCTTGCCTCTTTCTGCTGTTCTCTTGTCATTTTCTGCACCTCTCTTGCCTCTTTCTGCACCACATCGCTTCTTTCTGCACTTCTCTTGCATCTTTCTGCACCTCCGTTGCCTCTTTCTGCACCCCACTTGCTTCTTTCTGCACCCCTCTTGCCTCTTTCTGCACCCCTCTTCCCTCTTTCTGCACCTCTCTTGCCTCTTTTTGCACCCTTGTTCCCTCTTTCTGCACCTTTCCTGCCTGTTTCTGCACCTCTCTTGCTTCTTTCTGTACTCTGTTACTTCTTTCTGCACTTCTCTTGCCTTACTATTCCCACTCCAGTAAGTGCAACAGTAGGGAAAGTGTTGGATAGCATAGAGGTAAAAATTACTATTCCCACTCCAGTAAATGCAACAGTAGGGACCTCCAGTCAATTCAGAACCAAAAATAAAACAAATATTTACATATAAAAAAATTATTATAAAAATAAAAAAATATATAAATATGATAAAAATGAAAATACCAATTTATTTAACAAAAAAATTAAAACATATTATAATATTATTTACATATAACAAATACCTGCAAATATAATGTAAAATAAAATAAAATAAAAATAAAAAAAAATATTTTAAACTAGAAAATATTTACAAACAAAAACATTAATTATTACATAAATGTATTTATTTTATTCCCTACCTCATAACCCCACAAAAATCACAACACACTTCTAAATGTTTTTAAAAATGTACTTCCATAATTAACATAATTAATTATCAATGAAAAGAATATTATTAATAAACAAATTAATCTAATAAAAATTAATTAACAACCCACACTTTAACCATATAATCCCCACAACACACACCTAAATTAAACTGTAAAATAAGTAATTACACAATTAAAACTTATTTTAAAATTAAAAACTATTGCTATTAACAAGTCATTATAAAGTAATTAAAATGTATTTAATACCCACCCTTTACCCCTTAAAAGTAAAAACAACACACAAAAAAATAAGCAATTACCCAAAATAAATATCAAATAATTAACATTAATTAACAACTATATATTAATTAATTAAACACAAATTACTTCCCACCCTTTACCCCTATAAACACCACAACACACACCTAAAATCACAATTGCCATAATTAATTTTTAATTAAATTAAATAATATCAATTAACAAATAATTATTAATAAAAAAATAATTACTTTCCACCCTTCACCCCTACAAACCCCAAAACACACACCTAAAATTAATTACACAATTACCATAATTAATTACCAATTAATTAAAAAACATTAATTAACAACGAATTATTAATTAACTAATAATAAATTACTTTACACATTTAACACTATAACAACTCAATTAAATAAATATTAATAAATAAAAAATAGCCAATTCATTTAATATAATTAAATTACTTCCCACCCTATTCCCCTATAAACCCACAACCCGTTACAGATCAAAAAACGCAAAATTCAAATAAAAAGAAATTAATAACTACTAAAAATGTAACACATATATTAAAAACTATAAACAATTCTTATACAAACATACATTTAAAATATATACCGAAATAAATTAATGAAAAAATCTATATTTTTAACAACTATATTTTTGCAAACGATATTAAACACTTCGATATTTTTAAAATCGTTATTACTTACCTTAAATCGATATTCTTGACCACGATATTCTTGCTGTCAAGATTTCTGACTCACGATATTTCTGACTCGACATTTCTGCCAGTCGATATTGAAAACTCGATATTATGTCTGCACACCATTTCTGATGAACTTCATCCTCAAGATTTCATATTCAATGTCCTGTGTTGGTGGATTATTCTAGATGCGGATATATAATTCTTCATCCTGATTAAGCTCCATTAGGCTCAGAGTTTATAGTGACAGGATGCGACGTGATTCTTTTTGTCTTAATATCCTCTACATGTCACCCTTTCGCTCAGAGTTTTTGACATGATCAATCACATAATACTTCAGTTGTTTCCAGTCACTTGCGTGCTGTTGTTCCATCTGCTTTGCAACAGTGTTGCTTCTGTCTAAATCCACTGTGGCTTGGTTTCACAAATTGTGCTGCCAATATATTGGAGCCTGCAAGGGCATTCAATCACATAGATAGTATATTTGGTCTTGATCACATAAGTTGAATGATTTTACGTTTGTGTCCACTTCCTGTTGTGTATTCTTGTTTATAAATGTCAATTTTACAAGCTTTGCAGCGTGCAGATTTCCAGAATCATGGAGTCTTCATTCATGTTTTAATTTTTTGCTGAAGTGACTGTGCACCAATTTGTCTCTCAGGTTGAGAGCTCTTCTGTATGTTATTTGGGGGTAATCACCAATAAAATGATTGACAATAGGATCCAATTTCACCAATCCCCAGTGTTTTTGCATGATTCTGCACATAGGGCTTGCTTCTGTTGAAAATATGGTGATAAATCTAATTGGTTGCGTTTCTGACATTTTCTCTCTCTCTCTCGATATATATATATATATATATATATATATATATATATATATATATATATAAATTCACTGAAAAAACCATAGGTTTTAGGGACAGTTATAGTTAGTTGGACATTTCACTCGTACAAAACCATAGAAATTCCCCCGTTATAGTTAGTTCAGCTAACTATAACTCGCGCCCGCAATGCACTGCTGATGACGTCACATATTACATCACTCATGACATGGTCAGTGACATCACTGATGACATCACTGATGACATCTCAAATGACATCACTGATGACATCATCCAGTGACTGTGTGTTTCTGTAAAGTTTAAATATGTTTAATATATATAGGGAAAGGCGTATTGAAGAATGAGTGGGTGTATAAGTGTCTGAATGGATGATTTAGTACGTGAGTGACTGACTCTACAAGTGAGTGATTAAATGTATCTTACTGAATGCATGGGTTAGTGACTAAACTGTGTGAATGTCTGTATCCGTCTGTCTGTTGGTTTGTAAGCGGCTGCATGGCTTTCTGAATAGCTACATGAGTGTCTACATGGGTTATTGATTGATTGTCTGAGTATCTGTATGGGTGAATCAAAAACCAGAATCCCATTCTCGAGCAAAAAACAGACTCAAATCATCAGAAAGTCCGTACACACAGATATCAGTCCAAATCTTGTGTAATAAAATTCTTCTTTATTTTCTTGGCAGATAAAAATAGCTGGTATAGTCAGAATGCAGCCAACACGTGTTTCGTCTTGGGAATATCACCCATCGACTTCCTCAGGGCTAGAATAAACACTAGGGCAGTTCCGCCGAATTTTAGGCAGACCATACGATCAATCGCATATAATGTAAGTCTCTAGAGCGCTCATTTTCCGGTTTAGGAAATTTGAATATATATCAGAGTCAGGAGAGTACTCCCGTCGTATTAGGACACCAAATTCGAGTGTCACTCGAATTTGGTGTCCTAATACGACGGGAGTACTCTCCTGACTCTGATATATATTCAAATTTCCTAAACCGGAAAATGAGCGCTCTAGAGACTTACATTATATGCGATTGATCGTATGGTCTGCCTAAAATTCGGCGGAACTGCCCTAGTGTTTATTCTAGCCCTGAGGAAGTCGATGGGTGATATTCCCAAGACGAAACACGTGTTGGCTGCATTCTGACTATACCAGCTATTTTTATCTGCCAAGAAAATAAAGAAGAATTTTATTACACAAGATTTGGACTGATATCTGTGTGTACGGACTTTCTGATGATTTGAGTCTGTTTTTGCTCGGGAATGGGATTCTGGTTTTTGATTTGCCCTTTGTGTACCAGTGGTCACTAAAGGTTTTTTTGGATACGTGGGTGGCCGTCTCCTAACTGTTCCCTTGAGCACTTCTTGGATGCTAACTGTACTTTTGATTATTTTAATGGTATTGCGCGAGGTTTGACCTAGCCACACCTCAGAATCATATCTGTATGGGTGCCTGAGTGTTTGTGTGGGTGGGGTGTGTGTGACTCTGTGCATAGATGTGTGAGTTGGTGATTCACTGGGTGCATGGTTTCAAGAGTGCATCTGTGATGGACTGTATGGGTGGGTGAGTGTGTGTATGGGTGTGTTAGTGATTGAATGTATATCTCAGTGGTACATGTGTGAGTAACTACATATGTGAAAGGCAGTATATATGTGTGTTGGAGTATATAAATGGCTATAAGTGAGAGTGTGTGATTGTGAGAGTGGCTGTATGGATGAGTGTGTACTTGTATCAGTGATTGTATAAGAGTGTAAGAATGTGCTAGTATTTGTATGAGTAAGTGAGCTGGTGTGTGTATAACTGTATAGGTGAGTAAATGGGTGTGTGATTAAGTTTTTTGCATGACTGACTAGGTGTGTGAGTACCTCTATGGATGAGTGGCGGTGTGTGAGTGTTTATATAGGTGTATGAGTGCATATGATAGTCCTGTACTGAGTGACTAAGTATGAGTGACTGTACGGGTGAGTGAGTGGATGTGTGTGTAGACCTAAGAATCAGTGAGTGGGTATGTAGTTTTTGGTGTTGGAGTGTCTATGGTTTTGAGAATGGCAGTCTGTAATTTAGAGTGGGTGTATCAAAAGTTATATTAGGGTGTGAGAAGATGCATGAAATTATCACATAGATGATGTCATCAGTGATGTCATTTGAGATGTCATCAGTGATGTCACTGACCATGTCATGAGTGATGTAATATGTGACGTCATCAGCAGTGCAATGCGGGCGCGAGTTATAGTTAGCTGAACTAACTATAACGGGGGAATTTCTATGGTTTTGTACGAGTGAAATATCCAACTAACTATAACTGTCCCTAAAACCTATGGTTTTTTCAGTGAATTTCAAAGGTTTTTTAAATGCTAATTTCTAACTATAACGTGTCTGAAACCTATGGTTTTTTCAGTGAATTTCAAAGGTTTTTAAATGCTAATTTCTAACTATAACGTGCCTGAAACCTATGATTTTTTAAGTGAATTTCAAAGGTTTTTTAAATGCTAGTTTCTAACTATGCCTACAGAGGTAGTACATGTGAAGAAAGAAGAAAAAACGCACAGAAAGAAGCAAAAGATGTGCAGAAAGAACCAACAGAGGAGCAGAAAGAGGCCTTGTTGCAAAATCATCCTGTGCCCACAACTTTTTCAGACGGGTACTGGTGGTAACTGACTCTGACTAACCAGAGCCAGTGCTATGCTAAAAGACACTTAGAATACAGTGAAAACACCTACATACACTATGGAACACTATGCGTTGGGGTACCCCTGTGATTAGCATGACCTCCTCTGCAAGTCCCTAGTACATAATAGGGCAGGGGATTAAAACTACCTCTTAAACGCGCTACAGTGCGCGCTTGCACAGTGGTGAAGGGAGGGGGGCCTGAGGTGACATGTGTGCAAACGCACCCGTGGCGCGTTTTAAGTTGCGGGATTAAGTCTCCTTGAATTCTGAGGGTCCCTGGGGCCCAACTAGCCCCCAGGTACCTACAGTTAGGACCACAGAGCTGAGTTGCAGAGAGGCGTTCCGAGGCCACGCACCTTTTTCACCTCTCTGCAACGCAACTCTGTTGTGCTTACTGAAGGTACCTGGTGGGCTAGTTGGCCCCCAGGGTCCCTCAGGATTCAAAGGGAATTAATTCCCCAACTTAAAACGCACCACAGGGCGTGTTTGCGCACATGTCACCTGAGGCCCCGCCCCTCCCTTCACCACTGTGCAAACGCGCCCCATGGTGCGTTTTAAGTTGGGGGATTAGGTCACCTTGAATCCTGAGGGTCCCTGGGGCCCAACTAGCCCACTAGGTACTTCCAGTAAGCACCACAGGCCTGCGTTGCAACGCCTGTAACAAATTGTGCAGTTGTGTTTAGGTAGTGAAGAGGGTCGTGCTGGGGGTAGTGTTTTAGGGTTTAGGGTAGTGCAGTGGTGTTTGTGTAGTGTAGGGGGTCATGCTGGGGGTAGATTTAGGGTTTAGGGTAGTGCAGTGGTGTTTGGGTAGTGTAGGGAGTCGTGCTGGGGGAGTGTTTTAGGGTTTAGGGTAGTGCAGTGGTGTTTGGGTAGTGTAGGGGGTCGTGCTGGGGGTAGTGTTTTAGGGTTTAGGGTAGTGCAGTGGTGTTTGGGTAGTGTAGGGGGTCGTGCTGGGGGTAGTGATTTAGGGTAGTGCAGTGGTGTTTGGGTAGTGTAGGGGGTACTGCTGGAGGTAGTGTTTTAGGGTTTAGGTTAGTGCAGTGGTGTTTGGGTAGTGTAGGGGTACTGCTGGGGGTAGTGTTTTAGGGTTTAGGGTAGTGCAGTGGTGTTTGTGTAGTGTAGGGGGTAGTGTTTTAGGGTTTAGGGTAGTGCAGTGGTGTTTGTGTAGTGTAGGAGGTCGAGTTTTAGGGTTTAGGGTAGTGCAGTGGTCTTTGGGTAGTGTAGGGAGTCATGCGGGGGTAGTGTTTTAGGGTTTAGGGTAGTGTAAGGGGTCATGCGGGGGGTAGTGTTTTAGGGATTAGGGTAGTGCATTGGTGTTTGGGTAGTGTAGGGGGTCATGCGGGGGTAGTGTTTTAGGGTTTAGGGCAGTGCAGTGATGTTTGGGTAGTGTAGGGGGTCGTGCTGGGGGGAGTGTTTTAGGGTTTAGGGCAGTGCAGTGGTGTTCGGGTAGTGTAGGGGGTCGTGCTGAGGGCAGTGTTTTAGAGTTTAGGGATGTGCAGTGGTGTTCGGGTAGTGTAGGGGGTCGTGCTGGGGGGAGTGTTTGAGGGTTTAGGGCAGTGCAGTCATGTTCGGGTAGTGTAGGGGGTTGTGCTGGGGGTAGTATTTTAGGGTTTAGGGTAGTGCAGTGGTGTTCGGGTAGTGTAGGGGGTCATGCTGGGGGTAGTGTTCTAGGGTTTAGGGCAGTACAGTGGTCTTTGGGCAGTGTAGGGGGTAATGCTGGGGGTGGTGTTTTAGGGTTTAGGGCAGTGCAGTGGTGTTTGGGCAGTGTAGGGGGTCGTGCTGGGGGTGGTGTTTCAGGGTTTAGGACAGTGCAGTGGTGTTCGGGCAGTGTAGGGGTGGTGTTTCAGGGTTTAGGGCAGTGCAGTGGTGTTCGGGCAGTGTAGGGGGTCGTGCAGGGGGTGGTGTTTCAGGGTTTAGGGCAGTGGTGTTCGGGCAGTGTAGGGGGTCGTGCTGGGGGTGGTGTTTCAGGGTTTAGGGCAGTGCAGTGGTGTTCGGGCGGTGCCGGGGGTGGTGTTTCAGGGTGTAGGGCAGTGCAGTGGTGTTTGGGCAGTGTAGGGGGTGCTGCAGGGGGTGGTGTTTCAGGGTTTAGGGCAGTGCAGTGGTGTTCGGGCAGTGTAGGGGGTCGTGCAGGGGGTGATGTTTCAGGGTTTAGGGCAGTGCAGTGGTGTTCGGGCAGTGTAGGGGGTCATGCTGGGGCTGGTGTTTCAGGGTTTAGGGCAGTACAGTGGTGTTCGGGCAGTGTAGGGGGTCGTGCTGGGGCTGGTGTTTCAGGGTTTAGGGCAGTGCAGTGGTGTTCGGGCAGTGTAGGGGGTTGTGCTGGGGCTGGTGTTTCAGGGTTTAGGGCAGTGCAGTGGTGTTCGGGCGGTGCAGGGGTTGGTGTTTCAGGGTTTAGGGCAGTGCAGTGGTGTTCGGGCAGTGTAGGGGGTGCTGCAGGGGGTGGTGTTTCAGGGTTTAGGGCAGTGCAGTGGTGTTTGGGCAGTGTAGGGAGTCGTGCAGGGGGTCGTGCAGGGGGTGGTGTTTCAGGGTTTAGGGCAGTGCAGTGGTGTTCGGGCAGTATAGGGGGTCCTGCTGGGGCTGGTGTTTCAGGGTTTAGGGCAGTACAGTGGTGTTCGGGCAGTGTAGGGGGTCGTGCTGGGGCTGGTGTTTCAGGGTTTAGGGCAGTGCAGTGGTGTTCGGGCAGTGTAGGGGGTTGTGCTGGGGCTGGTGTTTCAGGGTTTAGGGCAGTGCAGTGGTGTTCGGGCAGTGTAGGTGGTCGTGCTGGGGCTGGTGTTTCAGGGTTTAGGGCAGTGCAGTGGTGTTCGGGCAGTGTAGGGGGTCATGCTGGGGCTGGTGTTTTAGGGTTTAGGGCAGTGCAGTGGTGTTCGGGCAGTGTAGGGGGTCTTGCTGG
The DNA here is from genome assembly GCA_963921515.1 of Calotriton arnoldi. Taxonomy (NCBI): domain Eukaryota; kingdom Metazoa; phylum Chordata; class Amphibia; order Caudata; family Salamandridae; genus Calotriton; species Calotriton arnoldi. Next base: position 55,892 of record CAWUFW010023212.1, on the reverse strand, counting down.
GGCTGGTGTTTCAGAGTCTAGGGCAGTGCAGTGGTGTTCGGGCAGTGTAGGGGGTCTTGCTGGGGCTGGTGTTTCAGGGTTTAGGGCAGTGCAGTGGTGTTCGGGCAGTATAGGGGGTCGTGCTGGGGGTGGTGTTTCAAGGTTTAGGGCAGTGCAGTGGTGTTTGGGCAGTGTAGGGGGTCATGCTGGGGCAAGTGTTTCAGGATTTAGGGCAGAGCAATGGTGTTCAGGCAGTGTAGGGGGTTTTGCTGGAGGTGGTGTTTCAGGGTTTAGGGCAGTGCAGTGGTGTTCGTGCAGTGTAGGGGGTGGTGTTTCAGGGTTTAGGGCAGTGGTGTTCAGGCAGTGTAGGGGGTCTTGCTGGGGTTGATGTTTCAGGGTTTAGGGCAGTGCAGTGGTGTTCGTGCAGTGTAGGAGGTCGTGCAGGGGGTGGTGTTTCAGGGTTTAGGGCAGTGCAGTGGTGTTCGGGCAGTGTAGGGGGTCGTGCTGGGGGTGGTGTTTCAGGGTTTAGGGCAGTGCAGTGGTGTTCGGGCAGTGTAGGGGGTCTTGCTGGGGGTGGTGTTTCAGGGTTTAGGGCAGTGCAGTGGTGTTCGGGCAGTGTAGGGGGTCTTGCTGGGGCTGGTGTTTCAGGGTTTAGGGCAGTGCAGTGGTTTTCGGGCAGTGTAGGCGGTCGTGCTGGGGCTGGTGTTTCAGGGTTTAGGGCAGTGCAGTGGTGTTCGGGCAGTGTACGGGGTTGTGCTGGGGCTGGTGTTTCAGGGTTTAGGGCAGTGCAGTGGTGTTCGGGCAGTGTAGGGGGTCTTGCTGGGGGTGGTGTTTCAGGGTTTAGGGCAGTGGTGTTCGGGCAGTGTAGGGGGTCTTGCTGGTGGTGGTGTTTCAGGGTTTAGGGCAGTGCAGTGGTGTTCGGGCAGTGTAGGGGGTCTTGCTGGGGGTAGTGTTTCAGGGTTTAGGGCAGTGCAGTGGTGTTCGTGCAGTGTAGGGGGTCGTGCTGGGGATGGTGTTTCAGGGTTTAGGGCAGTGCAGTAGTGTTCGGGCAGTGTAGGGGTTCGTGCAGGGGGTGGTATTTCAGGGTTTAGGGCAGTGCCGTGCAGTGGTGTTCGGGCAGTGTAGGGGGTCGTGCTGGGGGTGGTGTTTCAGGGTTTAGGGCAGTGCAGTGGTGTTCGGGCAGTGTAGGGGGTCGTGCTGGGGGTGGTGTTTCAGGGTTTAGGGCAGTGGTGTTCGGGCAGTGTAGGGTGTCTTGCTGGGGGTGATGTTTCAGGGTTTAGGGCCGTGCAGTGGTGTTCGGGCAGTGTAGGAGGTCTTGCTGGGGGTAGTGTTTCAGGGTTTAGGGCAGTGCAGTGGTGTTCGGGCAGTGTAGGGGTCATGCTGGGGGTGGTGTGTCAGGGTTTAGGGCAGTGCAGTGGTGTTCGGGCAGTATAGGGGGTCGTGAAGGGGGTGGTGTTTCAGGGTTTAGGGCAGTGCAGTGGTGTTCGGGCAGTGTAGGGGGTCGTGCTTGGGTATGTGTTTCAGGGTTTAGGGCAGTGCAGTGGTGTTCGGGCAGTGTAGGGGGTCGTGCTGGGGGTAGTGTTTTAGGGTTTAAGGTAGTGCAGTGGTGTTTGTGTAGTGTAGGGGGTCGTGCTGGGGTCAGTGTTTTAGGGTTTAGGGTAGTGCAGTGGTGCTTGTGTAGTGTAGGGGGTCGTGCTGGGGGTAGTGTTTTAGGGTTTAAGGTAGTGCAGTGGTGTTTGTGTAGTATAGGGGGTCGTGCTGGGGGCAGTGTTTTAGGGTTTAGGGTAGTGCAGTGGTGCTTGCGTAGTGTAGGGGGTCGTGCTGGGGGTAGTGTTTTAGGGTTTAGGGTAGTGCAGTGGTGTTTGTATATTGTAGGGGGTCATGTTTTAGGGTAGTGCAGTGGTGTTTGGGTAGTGTAGGGGGTCGTGCTGGGGTAGTGTTTTAGGATTTAGGTTAGTTCAGTGGTGTTGGGGTAGTGTTTTAGGGTTTAGGGTAGTGCAGTGGTGTTTGTGTAGTGTAGGGGGTCATGCTGGGGGTAGTGTTTTAGGGTTTAGGATAGTGCAGTGGTGCTTGTGTAGTGTAGGGGGTCGTGCTGGGTAGTGTTTTAGGGTTTAGGGTAGTGCAGTGGTGTTTTTGTAGTGTAGGGGGTCATGTTTTAAGATGCAACGCGCCAATACCTGACCAGTCTGCACTACATAAAACTGCAAAAAAACTAAAAATAAAAAGTGTTTTGCACACTTTTGTCATTGGGCTATATGTGGGCTACATCTGGGTAATATTTGTGCTACATTTGGGCTCTTTTTCCACTGGTGGCCATCTTGGAAGACTTCTTTGTTATGAAGTTTCCTAATTTCCTCATTTACTGCAGTCTCCTCAGTAGGAAATGCTTTCAGTTTTTTACTTTGATTCCATCAAGAAGGCATTCAGATGTGTCACACATTTGCCATAAATTCAGAATGTTATTAATGTAGTTGTTCATTAGATCACTGTAGTAAAGCTACTGCTCACCAAGGAGTTAACTGGAAGTCTACTGCTGGTATTGAAAGTGATTGTTTCAGTCTGCATGTCAGAGTTTTCTAATGAAATAGAAGAGGATTTGAGATCTCACTTAAAACATGCACAACATTTTCTTTTGCAGCACTAACCATAATTTCTATGGCAAAATGAACCCCCTCATTTTGTTCCTTTTTAAATTAAATGTTTTAAGTGTTACCAGTTTATTCCAATCAAGATGGCTTCAGGTGTGCCATACTTTTGTCATAAGTAAGACTGTTAGCGCTCTAGTTGTTCTTTAGAACACTCTGGGAAGCTGCAGTAGAACACAAAGGCATCAACTGACAGGCTGCTCCTGTTGAAATATAACAGGAAGATATTTGAGATCACACTTGAAACATGTCCTAATTTTTCTTTCTACAGCACTAACCATAATTTCTATGACAAAATGAACCCCATCATTTTGTTCCTTTTTAAATTAAATGTTTTAAGTGTTACCAGTTTATTCCAATCAAGATGGCTTCAGGTGTGCCATACTTTTGTCATAAGTAAGACTGTTAGCGCTCTAGTTGTTCTTTAGAACACTCTGGGAAGCTGCAGTAGAACACAAAGGCATCAACTGACAGGCTGCTCCTGTTTAAATATAACAGGAAGATATTTGAGATCACACTTGAAACATGTCCTAATTTTTCTTTCCAGAGCACTAACCATAATTTCTATGACAAGATGAACACCATCATTTTGTTCCTTTTTAAATTAAATGTTTTAAGTGTTACCAGTTTATTCCAATCAAGATGGCTTCAGGTGTGCCATACTTTTGTCATAAGTAAGGCTGTTAGCACTCTAGTTGTTCTTTAGAACACTCTGGGAAGCTGCAGTAGAACACAAAGGAATCAACTGACAGTCTCTGCCCTTGTTTGATGTACATGTTTTACTGAGAATGTCAGACTTCATTCTCACATGACTGGGAAAGATAATGTGAATTTACAGAAAATATGCTCTCATTTTAGCTTCTGGGGCACCTTCCAAAACTGTATGGGACAAGCATGTGAAAATAGTTTTCTCTCAAACATGATTCATGATATCCCAGCAGAAGGTTTTTCACAGGGTAAAATCACCTTAGAATACACCACAATTCCTGAAATTAGTATGGTACCATCAACAAAAGAATTCTAATGTAACTAAAGTCTGTTATCACCCTTTATAGTTCTCCTTTTGGTAACCCTCAAAATCTTCGATTCACTACAATGCATTTCAATGGGGTACTATCATTTATATTGGTCCCAAGATGGCTGCCAGCAATTCCAGGATGAAGTGCTGACAGCCAATCAGATCTCACGATGACATGTGTGGTTAGGCTCCGCCCAGATATATATGTGTTTTTACTTTTGATTTTCTCAGCAACTACTGAACGGATTTACACCATTTAACAAAAAGGGTTCTTTTTGAACCAAGAACTACCTCTTTGCCAAATTTGGTGTAATTCCGTTCAGCAGTTCGGGCTGTGGCCGTGTCTAAAGTTTCCTATGGGAAAATGAATGGGGAAAACACGTTTTGGGACCCCCCTTTTTTCTCGGCCCCCGCTTGACGAATCACCCTGAGACTTTCAGGGTAGGAGCAGACCAGAGTGGGCCATAAAGTTTGAAAATTTCACGAAGATTCGTCAACCGACGCAAGAGTTATTTCAAATAGAATGTCGCGGATTTCCTATGGAAAATAGGTCCTAACTATAACTATCTACTGGCGACCGCCAGTAGATAATATAAATATATATATATATATATAATATATATATATATTCACTGAAAAAAACCATAGGTTTCAGGGACGTTATAGTTAGAAATTAGCATTTAAAAACCTTAGAAATTCACTGAAAAAAACACAGGTTTCAGGGACGTTATAGTTAGTTGGACATTTCACTCGTACAAAACCAGAGAAATTTGGCCATTATAGTTAGTTGAGCTAACTATAACTCGCGCCCGCAATGCACTGCTGATGACGTCACATATTACATCATTCATGACATGGTCAGTGACATCACTGATGACATCACTGATGACATCTCAAATGACATCACTGATGACATCATCCAGTGACTGTGTGTTTCTGTAAAGTTTAAATATGTTTTATATATATATATATATACGCCATGGTGTATTGAAGAATGAGTGGGTGTATAAGTGTCTGAATGGATGATTTAGTAGGTGCGTAACTGACTGTATAAGTGAGTGAATAAATGTGTCTTACTGAATGCATGGGTTAGTGACTAAACTGTGTGAATGTCTGTATCAGTCTGTCAGTTGGTGTGTAAGCGGCTGCATGGGTTGGTGAGTAGCTACATGAGTGTCTATATGGGTTATTGATTGGTTGTCTGAGTATCTGTATGGGTGCCTGAGTGTCTATGTGGGTGGGTGGGTGGGGGTGTGTGACTCTGTGAATAGATGTGTGAGTGGGTGATTCACTGGGTGTATGGGTTCAAGAGTGTATCTGTGAAGGGCTGTATGGGTAGGTGAGTGTGTATATGGGTGTGTTGGTGAGTGAATGGATATCTCAGTGGTACATGTGTGAGTAACTACATATGTAAAAGGCAATATATGTGAGTTGGAGTATATAAATGACTATATGTGTAGGAAGGTGGAATCTGACTATATGGTTGCCCCCACTTTTTTCCTGGTGTTTTGCTGGTTTATGACTTAGTTGGACTGGGACCCTGCTATTCAGGGCCCCAGTCTATCTGCTCTCTCTAAACGACATGGAGTGCACTCTAGGTGCACTAGTGATTGGATACTGTGGTGCCTTATGAGTCCCTAGTATATGGTACCTTAGGTGCCAAGGGCATAGGTACTTCACAGGCCTACCAGGGGCTGCAGCATGTATTATGCCACCCCTGGGAAGCAGTCTAAATCTGACACCACAGGCCTGCTACTGCAGCCTGGGTGAGGTGGTGCTAGCACCCCTCACTGAGATATAGGTTTCCTATATCTCTCCTGCACACACATATAAACCTATCAGTCACCCCTAAGGCAGGCCCTATCAATCCTGAGGGCAGGGTGCTTGGCTTCTATGTGAGGGGGTGCCTCTGCCTGAGCAGGGCCCCTCTGCAGCTCTAAGAGTCTATTCTCTGGTGCTGTTTGTGGATGCGGTTAAACCATATACTATTAAGTGCATTATATCCTCGCGGTAAAATGCTAACTTTGGAATGGCTGCATCAAAACATGTCGTGTTTGGTGTCAAACATCTTGGAATACTACCCCGCCGCCAATGTTGGCGGCGGGGGTAGCATTCCACCCTTCTAGAGGGATAAGACATGTACCTGCTGTGGAAACGCGGTAGAATCCTAAAGAGCCCTGGCATCACAAAATGGATGCCACCAGTCACAGACACTGGGCTGCCCTCCTGCTGATGACCGAAACTCGCAGTGGAGGAAGCCCAACAATAGGCATCCTGTCACAGGGAGGTGTCACCACCTCCCAGACAGGGTTTAGTGTATTGGGGCTGGGTGGGTGCACTCTTAGAGTGCTTTGAAGTCCTGCACTGGGGGAGCAGAAGGCTCCTCTGTGCATATACCAGTTCAAACCGGCTCAGGGGCTACCTGCCCCTGCTCTGGCGCGAAACTGGACAAAGGGAAGTGGGTGTAGCCACCCCTCCCTTGACCCTCCCATAGGTGGGGTCATAGAGCTAGTCCATCCCCTCTTTTCAGTATAAGAAGGGGAATCCTTGAACTTGCTAGTTAGATAACCCCTGGACGACGCTCTACAGAAGAATCCTGGCCCTTCGACGTTCCACTACCTTTGGAAGACAGAAGAATCTCCCTTGGAGTCAAGGAGTGACTCCCCTGCTTGGCAGGCACCAAAAACGACAACGACGGTCGCAAACTACGCCGCTCCCGCCGGAGTCCGAAGTCCCTGCAGCCCAAGAAGTAGATTTCCTGACTTCTCCAAGGCCATCGTGAGTCCCCAGCGAAGCTGAGGCAAGTGGACCCCACGAGTGACGAGGAACCATTACCCCTGGGTACCGTGCACTATTGTCAAGTGCAACCCCTTCACAACGTTCTAGAAACTTTTGCTTTGGACCATGTATGGTCCCGACCTCCAGCAGGAATCCCTCCGAAGATCAGAGGCCTACACCGTCCCGAGTGACCGTGGGCCCCTGTTGAGTGATTCCGCCCGAGGTGTCTTTGCGATCCCTTGCCAGCCGGCTCGTGGGTCCCCAGAAGACTTCTTAAAGAAACCAAAGGACTCCCCTGGTTGCTCCAGGCCTGCCCTGATTTACCTTCGCTGGGTGAGTCCCTCAGACCTTGCTGGTCTGTGCCATCGACTTTTCTTCATCTCCCCGAGACTTGCTGTTGCCAAGGCTTGTTGGCTCCAATCGAGTTGCCGACACCGCAGTAAGCTGCAGACTTCGTGGGACACACAGAATCCAGCTCCTGGTTGTCGTCGACGCCTCCTGGACCTCGTGGCTGAAGAGTCAAGGCACCCACAACCAACCTGAATCAACCGACGACGGTGGGCATCCATCTTCCTTGCCCCGAGTCACTGCCAAGTGACTTTGAACACTGTCCCCTCTGCTTTCAGGTCATCCTTCTTCAGAATCCAGGCTTGGATTCCACCGGACACTTCTTCAGCTCCCGCAAGCAGCAAGTCTTCTTTGTTCGCCATTGAAAACGACGCCGCGACCCGACACCAAAGGACACCTATGCACCCGGCTTCCCTGGGTGAGGTAACTCCAGCACTACGGTGCTCCTGTGGGTGTGGGCCCTAGAACTACTTACCCTGTAAGTGACTTGCTTGTAGGTTCTCCCGAAGTCTCCTAGAACTCTTAATTTCCAACCGCGACTTGCCCCATTGAAGTTAACGGCGATCCGCGCCTGTGTATCCACACTGCACGGGTCCCCCGTGGGTCCTTTACTTACCTGCCTTGGGTGGTTTCGTGAGGCCCCAGCACTTCTGAAGGCCCTAGGCCTTGTCTCCCTGCAAGTCGTTGTTGCTAAGTCCCTTTTTAGTATATGGTCTGGTACGCCCCTAGGGCCCCAGCCATATTTTGTGCTTAACTTATTGTGAAACGTTGATTTGTGCATATGTTTATCTTCTAATCTCATAAAGAGATTAGTAGAGAGTTATTTAGAAATAAATACATATATATTTGATATATATACCTGTGTGGTGTCTTTTCATTTGGTGATTCAAGAGATTATATGGTAAAACAAGCTGCTTTACATTCCTTCAAGACTTAGCCTGAAGGCTGCTCTCCACAGCTACCACTAGGATAGCTTTCTTTAAAAGGTTGTCTTAAACCTATCTACCATAAGAGTCGATTTGCCCTGGTGCAAGGTGTCCACTTTAATTAGTGAACAGCATATACCAGGCCAACTTCTCACATTGGTGGGCAGCGTGTGGGATTCCAGCTTGCCATTGTTTTACCAGAAAATCTCTATTTGAATTACTAACTGAAAACCATTATAGGTACTCAAGGTACATATAAAGTCAAGCTTAGTATCAATAAGTTCTACTGAACTTAGAGCTGTGTGCCAAGGGATAGCACACCCTTTCCACAGCTCAAGCTGGGATCAGTAGGCCACAAACTAGTGTAGGTAGTACAACACTGCACAACACTAGAATGTCCTTAAAGGGTGGACCCAGTGGATCCACTCAGCCTCAGTATAAGGACATGGCTTTCTCTGACTTGAGAGCCATGTGTGTTAACAGACACCTGAGGCTAGGACAGAGTCCCTCAACACTACACCTGATAGATCTGCTGACAGCAGATGACCTTAGATTGGCTCTAGGAGCTAAAGGGTCTGAATCAGTGGGTGGGTCAGTCATAGTATCTGGGTCAGATGATGAAAATCAGAATGACCAAGACTCTGTGATTGAAGGGCCAGGCTTCAAGGGGCCTGAAAAGGACAGAGGAATTCTCCCTAAGAGAACTGACAGAGAGGAGGAGAGGCACAGATCCCCTTCCAGGGAATCTGACCACTCTTATCACTCTGGCAGAGAATTTGTCCAGCAGAGGAGCTCATACTTTTCCTTAAGAGAGACCTCCTCTGAGAGAAGGTGCAAACTGCTCCAGTATGAGGAAGCCAAAGTGGCCCTCAGAACCAAGCAGTTGGCACTGGATAGGAAGCCCTGGAGATCCAGAGAGCTTCTAGAAAGAGGGGTTAGAACCCCCTGGTGGCAGCAACAGTGTCCCTAGAGGCAGAGAATATATTCCTGACCATAGGAACCTGAGCAAGGTTGTTCCTCCCTACCAGAGTGGGGATGATATCCACAAGTGGATAACTGCTATGGAGAGGGCCTGTAGAGTACAGCAGGTCCCCCAAAAGCAGTGGGCAGCAATCTTGTGGCTCCCCTTTTCAGATAAAGGAAGAGACAAGCTCCTCACTGTTAGAGAGGAGGATGCTGATGATTATGAGGTCCTGAAGAGTGCACTGATAGATGGGTTTGGCTTAACCACTGAGGAGTACAGGTTGAAGTTCAGAGATACCCAGAAGGCACAGACTCAGGACTGGACAGACTTTGTAGATTGTGCATCCAAGGCTCTGGAGGGTTCGCTGGTTGGCAGTAGGGTTACTGATTTCAAAGGATTTTATAATCTAATGATGAGAGAACAGATCCTTAATAATTGTCAAAACCAGCTTTTACACCAGTACCTGGTGGACTCTGATCTGACCTCTCCCCAAGAATTGGGAAAGAAGGCAGACAAATGGGTCAGAACCAGAGTAAGGCCTAAGAATCAGGGTGGTGACCACAAGAAAGATTCTACCAAGTCCCAAGAGAAAGGTGGGGATAAATCTAAGGATAAGTCCACTACAGGGCCCCAAAAGTCCTCTTCTGGGGGTGGGTCCCAAACACCTTCCTCTCCTGAAAAGAAACCCTATTGCCATGTCTGTAAAAAGCCTGGGCACTGGAAATCTGATCCCAGTTGTCCCAGGATTGGCAATAAAGAAAATGTTCCTCCAACAACTACTACCACCCTTCCTGGTACTACCAGTAGTAATCCTCCAGTTGGGAGTAGTGCACCCAAAAGTTAGGTGCTTTTGCAAGAGGAACAGAGGTGGGCCCTAGTTTAGACAGGACCCCCTCAACAGACTCCTCAGACTCTGATGGTGGTATAGGATTTGCCACCTTTACCATGGGTCCCACAGCATTGGGCAGGTACAGACTGGAGCCAATAATTAATGGTTAGAAAGCTGTGGCATTTAGGGACACAGGGGCTAGTGTCACCATGGTGGCAGGGACACTAGTCCCCCCTCACCAGCTTTTACCTGAGTTTAAATACCAGGTGACCAACATTGATGGTGTCAGAACAGATCACCCCATGACCATAGTCAATCTCACCTGGGAGGGGGTCACAGGCCCAAAAAGAGTGGCAGTGTCCCCAACCTTACCTGTAGATTGCCTGATGGGCAATGATCTGGAAATTTCAGCCTGGGCTGAAATTGAACACCAAACCCATCTGAGGATGTTGGGTGTCCCTGTAAAGGTTAGTGGGGCTGTGATGGCCACAGCCCCAGCCCAAGATTTTGGAGAGATGGAGCCTGGAAGAATGGCCCACTCTCCTCCAGAAGAGAGCACAAGGGTTGAAGAAAAGTCTTCTTCCCTCCAGACAGTAGGTAAGGGTCAGCCTCCTCAGGGAACTGACCCTCCCCTAGTGAAGGAACTGCCACAGAGGTAGTCAGGCCTGGCCTGGCCCCACCCCTGATGGCAGAGGACCCTTCCAAGGTGGTACCCAGTCTGGAGCAGGTAAACTGCCCCTCTCTACCCTGCCTCAGTCAGCCCAGGGCTGCAGAGGTCAGGGAGGTCAGTGGACCCCCAGGGCCCCCTGTCCAGAGGAACCCCCATCAGCAGATTAGGGGCACCCAGTCTAGTAGCCATAGCCAGGTGAAAATTCCTCAACCAACTGAGGGATCCCCCATACCTTTATGTAGGGACCTCCCCCAGAAGGTCTCTGTTAGGCAAGGGCAAACCTGGGACCAAAAGGTTCCAAACATGCCATGTCCCTCCAGTGTTCCATCCAAAGGGACCCAACCCCCAGCTGTAGGCAGTCAAAGGTTGACCCTTAGAGCAAAGTGCAACTCAGTCATGGAAAGACAGGCATACATGGTGACCAGTGATCTGAGGAAGCTGAGGCCAACCTTCCTAGGGCCTCACTTCCCTACTCAGACACCCCAGCAGCCTTGTACTTTACCAAAGCACACCAGAGGTAGTGATTCCCCATGGTGGAGACCCTCTCATACCCTTAGGGTGAGGGATTGCTTAGTGGACCATAAGACAGGGGGCAACCATGCTAGTGCAGGTGCTTCCTTATATGACCACTTAATCAATAAAGGCTCAACTGGTCAAGGTTAGCCTTATCTCCTTTCATTTGGGGGTTATGTAGGAAGGTGGAATCTGACTATATGGTTGCCCCCACTTTTTTCCTGGTGTTTTGCTGGTTTATGACTTAGTTGGACTGGGACCCTGCTATTCAGGGCCCCAGTCTATCTGCTCTCTCTAAACGACATGGAGTTGAACAGCATATACCAGGCCAACTTCTCACAATATGTGAGAGTGAGTGATTGTGAGAGTGGCTGTATGGATGAGTGTGTGCTTGTATCAGTGATTGTATAAGAGAGTAAGTATGTGTTAGTATCTGTATGAATAAGTGTGGTGGTGTGTGTATAACTGTATAGGTGAGTAAATGGGTGTGTTTGATTCTTTGCATGACTGACTAGGTGTGTGAGTAACTCTACGGATGAGTGGCGGTGTGTGAGTGTCTGTATAGGTGTATGAGTGCATATGATAGTACAATATTGATGAGTGACTGCATGTATGAGTGACTGTATGGGTGAATGAGTGGATGTATGTGTAGACCTAGGAATCAGTGAGTGGGTATGTAGTAACTGGTATTGGTGTGTCTATGGTTTCGAAAATGGTAGTCTGTATTTTAGAGTGGGTGTATCAAAGGTTATATTAGGGTGTGAGGAGGTGCATCAGATTATCACGTGATTGATGTCATCAGTGATATCATCAGTGATGTCCTTTGAGATGTCATCAGTGATGTCACTGACCATGTCATGAATGATGTAATATGTGACGTCATCAGCAGTGCATTGTGGGGGCGTGAGTTATAGTTAGCTCAACTAACTATAACGGCCGAATTTCTCTGGTTTTGTACGAGTGAAATGTCCAACTGACTATAACGTCCCTGAAACCTGTGATTTTTTCACTGAATTTCTAAGTTTTTTTAAATGCTAATTTCTAACTATAACGTCCCTGAAACCTATTGTTTTTTCAGTGAATTTCAAAGGTTTTTTTAAATGCTAATTTCTAACTATAACGTCGCTGAAACAGATGGTTTTTTCAGTTAATTTCAAAGGTTTTTTAAATGCTAATTTCTATCTATATCGTCCCTGAAACCTGTGTTTTTTTCAGTGAATTTCTAAGGTTTTTTAAATGCTAATTTCTAACTATGCCTACATAGGTAGGACATATGCAGAAAGAGGAAGAAATGTGCAGAAAGAAGCAACAGAAATGCAGAAAGAGGCAACAGAAGTCCAGAAAGACGAAGAAAGGTGCAGAAAGAAGCAAGAGATATATAGAAAGAACCAACAGAGGTGCAGAAAGAGGCCTTGTTGCAAAGTCTGACTCTGACTAAGCAGGACCGGAGCCAGTGCTATGCTAAAAGACACTTAGAATACAGTGAAAACACCTACATATGCTAGGGTACACTATGGGTTGGGGTACCCCAGTGATTGGCATGACCTCCCCTGTAAGGCCCTAGTACATAATAGGGCAGGGAGATTAAAACTACCTCTAAGTCAGAGGTGCAGAAAGAAGCAAGAGCAGTGCAGAAAGAGCCAACAGAGATGCAGAAAGAGGCAAGAGGGGTACAGAAAGAGGCAAGAAAAGTACAGAAAGAAGTAAGAGAGGTGCAGAAACAGGCAGGAAAGGTGCAGAAAGAGGGAACAAGGGTGCAAAAAGAGGCAAGAGAGGTGCAGAAAGAGGGAAGAGGGGTGCATAAAGAGGCAAGAGGGGTGCAGAAAGAAGCAGGTGAGGTGCAGAAAGAGGCAACAGAGGTGCAGCAAGACGCAAGAGAAGTGCAGAAACAAGCAAGAGAAGTGCAAAAAAAGGCAAGCAAATTGCTGAAAGAAGCAACAGAGGTGTAGAAAGAAGCAAGAGAAGTGTAGAAAGAGGCAAGTGAGGTACAGAAAGAAGCAAGAGCAGTGTAGAAAGAACCAACAGAGGTGCAAAAAGAGGCAAGAGGGGTGCAGAAAGAGGTAGGAGAGGTGCACAAAATGGAGGTACCTGGTGGGCTAGTTGGCCCCCAGGGACCCTCAGGATTCAAGGGGACTTAATCCCCCAACTTACAATGCACCAGGGGGCGCGTTTGCACAGTGGTGCAGGGAGGGGGCGGGGCCTGATATGACAAATGTGCAAACATACCCCCTGGTGCGTTGTAAATTGGGGGATTAAGTCCCCTTGAATCCTGATGGTCCCTGTGGGCCAACTAGCACACCAGGTACCTCCAGTAAGCACCACATAGCTGCATTGCAGAGAGGTGGTCCGAGGCCATGCCCCTTTTTACACCACTCTGCAAACGCGGCTTCTGGTGCACTGCTGGTGGGGCGATGAGGTCCTCTTGTGTCCTGAGGACCTCAGGACACAAGTGGACTTCATCGTCCGAGCAGCAGTGCGCCAGAAGCTGCGTTTGCAGCGTGGTGTAAAAAGGGGCATGGCCTAGGAACACCTCTCTTCAACGCAGCTCTGTGGCGCTTAGTGGAGGTACCTGGTGGGCTACTTGGCCACCAGGGACCTTCAGGATTCAAGGGGACTTAATAGGGATGTTATAGTTAGAAATTAGCATTTATAAATCCTTAGAAATTCATTGAAAAAAACATAGGATTGAGGCACATTATAATTAGAAATTTCCGTTTAAAAAACTATTGAAATTCACTGAAAAAACCATAGGTTTCAGGGACGTTATAGTTAGTTGGAGATTTCACTCGTACAAAACCATAGAAACTCCGCTGTTATAGTTAGTTCAGCTAACTATAACTTGTGCCCCCGCAATGCACTGCTGATGACGTCACATATTACATCATTCATGACATGGTCAGTGACATCACTGATGACATCACTGATGACATCTCAAATGACATCACTGATGACATCATCCACGTGAAAATCTGATGCACCTCCTCACTGTAAAATACAGACTACCATTTTTGTAACCATCGACACACCAATACCAGTTACTACATACGCACTCACTGATTCCTAGGTCTACACACACATCCACACACTATCATAAGCACTCATACACCTATACAGACACTCACACACCACCACTCATCCAGAGTTACTCACACACCTAGTCAGTCATGCAAATAATCAATCACACTTCCATTTACTGACCTATACAGTTATACACACACCACATCACTTATTCAAACAGAAACAAACGCATACTTACTCTCTTATACGATCACTGATACAAGTACACACTCATCCATACAACCACTCTCACAATCACTGACTCTCACGTATAATCATTTATATACTCGAACTCTCACATACACTGCCTTTTACATATGTAGTTACTTGGACATGTACCACTGAGACATCCATTCACTCACCAACACACCCATACACACACTCACCCACCCATACAGCTGTTTCCACATGCACTCTTGAACCCATACACCCAGTGAATCAACCACTCAAATATCTATGCACAGAGTCACACACCTCCCACCCACCCACATGCACACTCAGGCACCCATACAAATACTCAGGCAACCAATCGATAACCCATATAGACACTCATGTAGCTACTGACCAACCCATGCAGCAGCTTATACAACAACAGACAGACTGATACAGACATTCACACAGTTTAGTCACTAACCCATGCATTCAGTAAGACATATGTAATCACTCACTTAAACAGTCAGTCACGCACCTACTAAATCCTCCATCCAGACACTTATACACCCACTCATTCTTCAATATACCTTGGCATATATATAATACATATTTAAACTTTAAAGAAACACACAGTCAATGGATGATGTCATCAGTGATGTCATTTGAGATGTCATCAGTGATGTCACTGACCATGTCATGAATGATGTAATATGTGACGTCATCAGCAGTGCATTGCGGGGGCATGAGTTATAGTTAGCTGAACTAACTATAACAGCGGAATTTCTATGGTTTTAGACGAGTGAAATGTCCAACTATAACGTCCCTAAAACCTATGGTTTTTTCTGTGAATTTCTAAGGTTTTTTAAATGCTATTTTCTAACTATAACGTGCCTGAAACCTATGGTTTTTTCAGTGAATATATATATATATATATACCCCATACAAGAAAATATATATACATATACATTCATACATATTTATACATATATATATATACATATATACATACATACATATATATATACATACATGTATATATATGTACATATATATGTGTGCATATATATATACATATATATATATTTATATAATGCATTAACAATAAAACCATGCAAAATATAAAAAATTCAATAACAAAAATATAATAATAAAATCTATATCACAAATTTAAACCCCAAAAAACACATTTAATAAAAATAATATAAAGAGTGGGGAAAGTGTTGAACTTAGGAGCGATTACATTTACCATTCCCACGCCAGTCTGTACAACAGTAGGAAAAGCATTGGACTTTGGAGGGGTATGATTTACTATTGACACTCCAGTCTTTGCTACAGTAGGGAAAGCGATGGACTTCAGAGGTAGGAAGGTTTACTATTCCCACTCCAGTCTGTGCTACAGTAGGGAAAGTGGTGGACTTTGGAAGGGTTCAATTTACTATTCCCGCTGCAGTCTGTGCAATAGTAGGGAAAGTGTTGGACTTTGGAGGGGTTCAATTTACTATTCTCACTCCAGTCTATGCAGCCGTAGGAAAAGCATTGG
Source organism: Calotriton arnoldi (assembly GCA_963921515.1). Lineage (NCBI taxonomy): Eukaryota > Metazoa > Chordata > Amphibia > Caudata > Salamandridae > Calotriton > Calotriton arnoldi. Next base: position 40,472 of record CAWUFW010023212.1, on the reverse strand, counting down.
ATTTTGAAGCAGTTATATTTACCATTCCTACTCCAGTCTGTGCAACAGTAGGGAAAGCGTTGGAGTTCAAAGGGGTAAAAGTTAATATTCCCACTCCAGTCTATGCAACAATAGGGAAAGCGTTGGACTTCAGAGGGGTCAGATTTACTATTCTCACCCCAGTCTGTGCAACAGTTGGAAAAGTATTTCACTTTAAGCGCTTTACATATTGAATAACCCTAATAAAAAAAAAATTTAAACTCTTACTACAAAAAATAATTAAACAAATTATATAATTAATATAAAATGTAATAATCGACTATCAATTAAAAATAATTATTTAATTATTACTTAACTTCCCACCCTAAACCCCTATAAAGTTAGCAGCCCACACCTAAACTATACCTAAAACAAGTATGTATAACCCAATTTACATAATTAATAGTCAGTGGAATAATTAATTAACAATGAATGGTTAATTATTCACTTAATAAACTGCCCATCCTAAACCCTTAAAGTCCAGCAGCCCACACCTAAAATATAACTAAAATATATAATTATTACACAATATACATAATTATTGATCAATTAAAACACTAATAAAAATTATTAACTAATTGTATTCAATGATTACTTAATCAACTTCCCACCCTATAGCCCTACTAACCTAGCAACTTGCACCTAAAAAGAATTGAAATAAATCAATATGACATAATGTACAAAGTCAATATCAATCATTTACTTACTTAAAAACTATTAATTAACTAATTATTGCTTAATTAACTTTCCACTCTATCCCCCTATAAACCCAGCAACCCGCTACAACACTATAAATTACTATTAGTAATTAAATAAAAAAATCTAAATCACTTAAAATTACAAACTATATTTAAAAAGAAGTATAATAATTATGCAAACAATAATAACACATACAATTTATATATTCACTAAAACCCATTAAATTAATCAAAAAACAAACTTCTCAACTACTTTAATATTGAAAACTATATTAAATAGAAACTATAGTGTTAGCAACAATATTACGTATCTAAAAAGAAATATTCTTGACATTAATATTTCTGTTTTGAGATATTTCTGTCTCCCGATATTAAAAACACAATATTTTGTCCAAACACCATGCAATTATGTTATCCTGATGAATATCATGTTAAGTAATATGTACCTAAAGAGTACAATTAAACTAATGGTCAAGTTGCCTAAAGACAAGTAGACCTTTATATAAATTATATTTTAAGAAACTGATACACTGAAAAATTAATTTCCAAGGAGAAAATATCCTGGATCAGGAGAGAAAAATTAAGAAATAAGAAGATTTATGGGCAAAGGATATGACTTGCATCAGTTTGTTTTCTGTGCCTACCATGATGTGCTAATTAATTGGAAATAGGGAGGGGCGGGAGAAGGAGCAATACCTCAGATCATCAAAAAAGCCTAAGAACGCATCGAGAGTGGAACAGGTGGGTGGCTCATCAGTGGATGGAGTATGAGGACTGAGGAAACCAGAAAAAAAGGACAACATTTTTGAAAGAAAAAACTCAGATGAAGTGTAAGAGGGAGAGAGAAAGGAAAAGACATATGGAAGGGCTGAAGAGAGATGGGGAGATTTGAAGGATACTACAAAAAGCATACCCACTTCCCCACCTATAGATTTCTATTGTAATTGTGAAATCATCTGAACATCTTGTGAAATTTTCAAAGTCAAAATTTTTATTTGAGCAGAAAAATATCTGTGCAGTACATCTCAAAGATCTTGAGATGTACCATACCCACTCCCCCTCCTAATTCTAGGCTTGACAATTGCCCCCTCCAACTAGCAATTACTTTCCTTTGCCCCCTCCTCTGACCTCACACTTTGACCCTTCCTCCCCACCCCATTCACCCTCCAGCCACCATACTAATGTTCCATCTCCTTTGTACAGCACTCTTATGCTTTGTAGCTAGATAAATAAACTTTCACACATCTATACACAATTAAGCCCAGCCTAGGATTGGCAGTTTATTGGTAATTGGTGCGGGCAATACTGCATATTAAAGCTGACAATCGAGTAGTATTTCATGCTGTATTGACATGCCAATCTCTCAGTTTCATTCTCATCACACCTCTCTCAGTTGATTAACTTCATTTCTCCCTTTTTTCTTTCCTCTTCTTCTCCGTCACCTCGATTTTTTTTCTTTACCTCTGTCTATTACCATTAACCCTCCCAGTTCCCCTCTTATCAACTTTAAGTACAATTTCTCTAACATTTCCCAACCTTTTCCCCTCTGACTTTCTCATTGCGCACCTATTTCAGCCTTTCTTCTTTCCATTTCTTCCCATTTTCCTACTCCTCACTTTTTATCACCTTCTTTTTTTACAGCTTTGTCTTTCTGTTCTTCTTTCCTGTGCCTGTATTTCCTTTAATTACTGCTTCTTTATCTCTCTTTCTGTGCTCCTTTCCCTATTTTTTTCTACTGTTTTATCACTTGTTTATTGGTTTTTTTCCATTCTATATACAACATCTAAATATATATATATATATATATATATATATATTATCTACTGGCGGTCGCCAGTAGATAGTTATAGTTAGGACCTATTTTCCATAGGAAATCCGCAACATTCTATTTGAAATAACTCTTGCGTCGGTTGACGAATCTTCGCGAAATTGTCAAACTTTATGGCCCGCTCCGGTCCGCTCCTACCCTGAAAGTCTCAGGGTGATTCGTCAAGCGGGGGCCGAGAAAAAGGGGGGTCCCAAAACGTGTTTTCCCCATTCATTTTCCCATAGGAAACTTTAGACACGGCTACAGCCCGAACTCATGAACGGAATTACACCAAATTTGGCAAAGAGGTAGTTCTTGGTTCAGAAAGAACCCTTTTTGTTAAATGGTGTAAATCCGTTCAGTAGTTCCTGTGAAAATCAAAATGAAAATCAAATATATATCTATGGCCGCGTCGGATTCGCGCACCCTGAGCGCACCCTGCGCGCACCGTCCCGATCACGAGCTGCATGTTAATTGGCTTTCAAGTGGCTGTCAACACTCCAAATCAGGAGGTGTTGGCAGCCATTTTGTCCTCGGTAGAACCGAGGGACAGAAACAAGTGCGCAAAGCGCAAAAGGGGGCATGGTAGAAACACCCTGACCCCTAGGTCTGCTCAGGGGTCCCACAAGGACCCCCTGGGCAGAAAAAGCATTTTTAAAAATCGGCAGGATGCGCTCAGGGTGCACGGATCCTGCCGATTAGAAAAAAAAAACAGAAGAAACAAGTGCGCAAAACGCACAAAGGGGGCAGATGTCATCAGTGATGTCATCAGTGATGTCACTGACCATGTCATGAGTGATGTAATATGTGACGTCATCAGCAGTGCATTGCGGGGGCGCGAGTTATAGTTAGCTGAACTAACTATAACGGGGGAATTTCACGGGATTTGTACAAGTGAAATGTCCAACTAACTATAACTGTCCCTAAAACCTATGGTTTTTTCAGTGACTTTCAAAGGTTTTTTAAATGCTAATTTCTAACTATAACGTGTCTGAAACCTATGGTTTTTCTGTGAATATATATATATATTTATATATATATATATATTCACTGAAAAAACCATAGGTTTTAGGGAAAGTTATAGTTAGTTGGACATTGCACTCGTACAAAACCCGTGAAATTCCCCCGTTATAGTTAGTTCAGCTAACTATAACTCGCGCCCCGCAATGCACTGCTGATGACGTCACATATTACATCACTCATGACATGGTCAGTGACATCACTGATGACATCACTGACATCATCCAGTGACTGTGTGTTTCTGTAAAGTTTAAATATGTTTAATATATATAGGGAAAGGCGTATTGAAGAATGAGTGGGTGTATAAGCGTCTGAATGGATGATTTAGTAGGTGCGTGACTGAGTCTATAAGTGAGTGATTAAACGTATCTTACTGGATGCATGGGTGAGTGACTAAACTGTGTGAATGTCTGTATCCGTCTGTCTGTTGTTGTGTAAGCAGCTGCATGGGTTTCTGACTAGCTAAATGAGTGTCTATATGGGTTATGGATTGGTTCTCTGAGTATCTGTATGGGTGCCTCAGTGTTTGTGTGGGTGGGGTGTGTGTGACTCTGTGCATAGATGTGTGAGTGGGTGATTCACTGGGTGCATGGTTTCAAGAGTGCGTCTGTGATGGACTGTATGGGTGGGTGAGTGTGTGTATGGGTGTGTTAGTGATTGAATGTATATCTCAGTGGTACATGTGTGAGTAACTACATATGTGAAAGGCAGTATATATGTGTGTTGGAGTATATAAATGGCTATAAGTGAGAGTGTGTGATTGTGAGAGTGGCTATATGGATGAGTGTGTGCTTGCATCAGTGATTGCATAGGAGCGTAAGAATGTGCTAGTATTTTTATGAGTAAGTGAGCTGGTGTGTATAACTGTATAGGTGAGTAAATTGGAGTGTGATTAATTATTTGCATGACTGACTAGGTGTGTGAGTACCTCTATGGATGAGTTGCGTTGTGTGAGTGTTTATATAGGTGTATGAGTGCATATGATAGTCCTGTACTGAGTGACTGTAAGTATGAGTGACTGTACGGGTGAGTGAGTAGATGTGTGTGTGTAGACCTAAGAATCAGTGAGTGGGTATGTACTTATTGGTATTGGAGTGTGTTTGGTTTTGAGACTGGCAGTCTGTAATTTAGAGTGGGTGTATCAAAAGTTATATTAGGGTGTGAGAAGATGCATTAAATTCTCACATGGATGATGTCATCAGTGATGTCATTTGAGATGTCATCAGTGATGTCATCAGTGATGTCACTGACCATGTCATGAGTGATGTAATATGTGACGTCATCAGCAGTGCATTGCAGGGGCGTGAGTTATAGTTAGCTGAACTAACTATAACGGGGAATTTCACGGGTTTTGTACGAGTGCAATGTCCAACTAACTATAACTTTCCCTAAAACCTATGGTTTTTTCAGTGAATTTCAAAGGTTTTTTAAATGCTAAACCCTAACTATAACAGGCCTGAAACCTATGGTTTTTTCAGTGAATTTCAAAGGTTTTTAAAATGCTAATTCCTAACTATAACAAGCCTGAAACCTATGGTTTTTTCAGTGAATTTCAAAGGTTTTTTAAATGCTAATTCCTAACTTTAACATGTCTGAAACCTATGGTTTTTTTCAGTGAATTTCAAAGGTTTTGTAAATGACAATTTTTAAATGTATTAATTGTTATATTTATTTTTTTTGATACTGATTTACTACATTTTTTTAAACTATTTATTTTTAGATGTTTTATTTTTTAAATTACATTGTAATTACATTATACATTACATTACAAAATATACTTTCTCAGAATGAATTACTTTAGTTTAAATACTTTGCAAATAGGCAATAGACTTTTAAGTACAGTAGTTACAGTTGTTGCAATGGGCAACACAATTTCAAACACAATGCAACATTGACCTCAATGTGAATTTCTAGCTAAATGCAATTAGTTACTTTATGGATTACTTTTCTAACCACAGGACTGGATCCTAGATTCAGTCCTGGGACATCTCCTGTAAACAGTTGAGTAAAAGCGTTTTGGTTACAGTAGTGATTTTTAAGGAATATTATTGTATTTTAAAAGTTGACACTTAGAAACTTTTTCACATAGAATCACCAATGTTATCCTATGGGAGGAAAATCACTAAGCAGGTAAGTAGTGTTATCGTTACTTTTTCTTACTCAGTGGTGGATCCTGGATCCAGCACTGGTGCATCTCCTGTAAACAGTTGAAAGAATACGTTTAAGTCAAACAGGCGATTTTTAAGGAATATTTGTAGTTTGTGAAAATCAACACTTTGAAACTTTTCTGCTGAAAACCAGACAATGGATTCCTATGGAAGGAAATATAAGTTAATGGTAAGTACGGTTAAAATTACTTTTCAGGATCAGTACTGGGCTGAAAGATGCAGCACTGAGGTCTCTCCTGATAACAGGTGAGTAAATCGGAATTCGTATTTTGGCTGATTTTAGAGGAATATTTGTATGTTTCAAAAATCGACACTTAGAAACTTTTTCAGCAAAAAGCAGGCAATGATATCCTATGGAAGGAAATTCAAGTTACTGGTAAGTATGGTTAAAATTACTTTTCAGGATCAGTACTGGGCTGAAAGATGCAGCACTGAGGTCTCTCCTGATAACAGGTGAGTAAATATGAATTCGTAGTTCGGCTGATTTTAGAGGAATATTTGCACAATGGTGAAGGGAGGGGCGGGGCCTGAGGTGACATCTGTGCAAACGCGCCCCGTGGCGCGTTTTAAGTTGGGGATTAAGTCCCCTTGAATCATGAGGGTCCCTGGGGTCCAACTAGCCCACCCTGTACCTCCAGTATGCGCCAGGAGCTGCGTTGCAGAGAGGTGTTCAGAGGCCACGCCCCTTTTGCACCTCTCTGCAATGCAGCTCTGTGGCGCTTTCTGGACGTACCTGTTGGGCTAGTTGGCCTCCAGGGACCCTCAGGATTGAAGGGTATTTAATTCCCCATCTTAAAACGCGCCACGGGGCCTGTTTGCACACATGTCACCTGAAGCCCCGCCCCCTCCCTTCACCACTGTGCAAACGCGCCCGTGGCGCGTTTTAAGTTGGGGGATTAAGTCCCCTTGAATCCTGAGGGTCCCTGGAGTCCAACTAGCCCACCATGTACTTCTAAAAGCGCCACAGAGCTGCGTTGCAGAGAGGTGTAAAAGGGGCGTGGCCTCTGTACACCTCTCTGCAACGCAGCCCCTGGCGCATACTGGAGGTTCCTGGTGGGCTAGTTGGCCCCAGGGACCCCCAGTATTCAAGGGGAATTACTTCCCCTTCTTAAAACGCACCAGGGGGCGCGTTTGCAGAGTACTGCAGGGAGGGTGGCGGGGCCTCCGGCACGATGCCGGTCGTTTTTTTTTTTTTGTTTTTTTTAATGGGAGGGGGGCTGCGTGGCCCCCCTTCCCTTGGCCACTTTTGGCCCTGCGGACCCCATCCCCCGGGGCCTGAGCAATTTATTTATTTTTTAAATAAAAAAAAACGGGAATGGGGCCGCGTGGCCCCCCTTCCCTGGGCCTGTATTGGCCCCGGGGACCCCATCCCCCAAGGCATGCCCTCGATTTTTTTTTTCCAATTTGGAGGGGGACTGCGTGGCCCCCCTCCTCAGGCCATTTAAGGCCCCGGGGACCCCATCCCCCGGGGCCGGCCTTGCCCTTTTTTTTTTTTTTTTTTTAAATTTTTTATTTGGGGAGGGGGGCTGTGTGGCCCCCCTCACTGGCCACTTATGGCCCCGGGGACCCCATCCCCCAGGGCCTGGCCTCTGGTTGGGGACTGTGGGGGGTCCCCAATCCCCCCACAGTCCCAGCCGGCTCCCCGCGTCCTACGGGAGCCGGCATTGCTTTTCCACATGGGGAGCAGCTAACATGCTGCTCCCCATGTGGAAAGCAATTAGTTTGCATTTTGAAAGAGAGAGCAGGTTTCCTGCTCTCTCTTTCAAAATGCAAACCAAGTTTGCTATCACAGGACGGGAGCCGCGAGGCTCCCGTCCTGTCATAGCAAACTACAGTGTCCCGGGGTAGGCACCCCGGGACACTGCAGGAGCCGGCCCTGGGGGTGGCGGTCCCCAGGGCCATCAAGGGCTCCAGGAGGGGCCGCGCGGCCCCCTCCCAACCATTTCACAGCCCCGGGGAGGTGGTGGTCCCCGGGGCTTTGGGGGTCCGTAACGGACCCCCATATTCAAATCTTTAGTGCCCCGGGGAGGTGGCGGTCCCCGGGGCATGTGGGGGGGCTGGAGCCCCCCCACATAGGTTACATTTTTTTTTTTTAAAAGAAGCCCCGGGGGTGGCGGTCCCCGGGGCTGCGGGAGGGCAAAGAGCCCTCCCGCACCATTATTTTCTAAAGCCCCAGGGGTGGCGGTCCCCGGGGCTTGGGGGGCCTTAGAGGCCCCCCACATTAAATCTAAACCCCCCCCCACCATGCCCCCGGGACTTGGCCCACCCGGGGGCAAATAAACATCGAAGCGCGGGAGACCGCGCTTCGATTTTCTTTTTTTTCGGCAGGATCCGCGCACCCTGAGCGCATCCTGCCGATTTTTTTTTATTTTTTTTAAATGCTTTTTTCTGCCCAGGGGGTCCTTGTGGGACCCCCTGAGCAGACCTAGGGGGTCAGGGTGTTTCTACCCTGCCCCCTTGTTGCGTTTGGCGACGTGTTTCTTGTGCTTTTTTTTTTTTTTTTTTCTTGGCGGGATTCGCGCACCCTAAGCGCATCCCGCCGATTTTTAAAAAGAAAAATGCTTTTTTCTGCCCAGGGGTCCTTGTGGGACCCCCTGAGCAGACCTAGGGGGTCAGGGTGTTTCTACCCTGCCCCCTTTGCGCTTTGCGCACTTGTTTCTGTCCCTCGGTTCTACCGAGGGACAAAATGGCTGTCAACACTTCCTGATTTGGAGTGTTGACAGCCATTTGACAGCCAATTAGCATACAGCTCGTGATCGGGAGGGTACGCGGACCCTACGTGGCCATAGATATATATGTGACTTTACTTTTGATTTTCTCAGGAACTACTGAACGGATTTACACCATTTAAGCAAAAGGCACGACACTGAACCAAGGGCTACCTCTTTGCCAAATTTGGTGTAATTCCGTTCAGCAGTTCGGGCTGTAGCTGCGACTAAATGTTCCTATGGAAAAATGAATGGGGAAAACGCGTTTTGGGACCCCCTTTTTCTCGGCCCCCGCTTGACGTATCACCCCGAGACTTTCAGGATAGGAGCGGACCAGAGCGCCCCAACAAGTTGGAAACTTTCGCGAAGATTCGTCAACCGGCGCCAACGTTATTTCAAATAGAATGTCGCGGATTTCCTATGGATAATAGGTCCTAACTATAGCTATCTACTGGCGACCGCCAGTAGATAATATATATATATATATATGTATATATATATATATATATATATATATATATATATATATTTGAATCTTATTTTGTCAAGATCTTCTTTCCTCTCTTCACATATAATGCCCCCCCTTGTCAAGATGATGAAGGGCTGTTCCCCGTGAGATTTTGGGTCCTGTAAGGACAGGAGACGCGAGGGGTTGTTCCTGGCTTTGAACCGTATTTACTACTAGAAGGGCTCTCCACCTTCCGGTAGACCCTCAGATTATCTTGCGTTTGAGTAAGTAGAGAGAGAAAAAGAGAGAGAGAGAACCATATAATTAGGTACAAGGAGGGAGGGAAAAAACCCTTAACATGCACGTTCAACAGAGCTTAAAGAAAAAAAAAGGTTTCCTCATACACTTCTAGGCCTCCCACTTCCCCTATTTTTGCAGTTGTTAAATCCTGATTCCTGTGGAGTTGGTTTTGTCCAATGCCCCACCACTCCCCACCGCTCCACCCAGGACAGAAGAACAGACATGGTATGTAGGCTGGCTCAGAGCTGGGGGTCGCCTGCCGACCCTTCTCCTTCCTCTTCTGATTTACCCATCTTAAGGTTTCCTGCTCCGCCGCTAGTCTCAGGGACCTCCTCAAGTTAGAGTAGTAACTGGCTCCTAGGCCGGAGGATTCCTGCGTTGCCACTTCAAAATTATTCAGTGCCTCTAACAATCTCTAGAGGAAAGCCCAGAAGAACGTCTGTCTACAACTTTTATGGCGTTCCCACTGAAGCAGCGTAATTTAGACTTCACTCTTACATGTCACAGAGATGCAATTATACACATGCACTTCATATTATATTCACTGTCTGTCTTAACTTTATTAACGTGGGTGAAGCATTTAAACGTATTACTGAAATGTATTCACTGTAGAAATTAGAGTTTTTATACACATATGTTCAGTTTAAGCATACATTCTTCATTTACGTTTTACACTTACACTTCATGTGATATTTGCATATGTAAACATATTCTTCTGCTCACAGTTTGCAGTTCTTTTAAAGTTACATGTGTACATGTATAACCATGTATTCAAAGTCCCCATTAAATGCTCATTTAAGTTAGCCTGACTACCGGCCTAAGTTTAAATGCTTTTTGCTTTGCCAGCATGTTTGTCTTGCCTTGCAGGTTCATTATCATGATTTACGTTAGCTAGAGAAAGGTTTGCTGTCTGTATTAGATGACTGACAGATAGAAAGGCCTGGGAGAGACTTGGCATTGAACGTAGAGAAACAATGATTGGAGGAAGCTTTTTGTTCATCGTGTTCCAGGATGGCAAGAAGTTCAAGGCCGAGAACGGCAACCTTAGTTCGATGCGTTGGGAATTCAGAGCTATGTTGCAGAAACACTTGAATGGTGCTCTGATTGTTACCTCGTGGTGTGAGAGAGATAGGACGCTTCTGAATCTCCTGTTACTTTTATATTGGTGCTCCCATAGTTTGGGTTAAGAGAGATTCCCTTTACACTTTGAGAAGTACAGACCTCTGTGCTTGTCCCGTTCTTGCAAGTGGGAAGCTTTATGCTAAACACACATTTCCTTTTTCTTTGGACTTCTACTGGAGTCTGATTATGCTGACACCTTCCTCTTCAATTGCTTCTGAATCCACAGATATGATTTATTTTTACGATCCACCCCTATTGTCGCAATTGATTTCTTCAATTTTTATTTCAAGGATTCCTGTGATACTCTGGAGATGGATGATTCTTTTTCCCTGGAATTTTACCTTGTGTGAGGGATTCCATTACTTGTTATTTGGGCATTTGGAGATAAATCTTTTGGTGGTGGACCACATTAAAGGCATCTAGTGACTACCAATTTTATGCATCTCCTATTCTCATGAAATTACGGGTAAAATGGATTGGGCGCCTTATTTATGAAGCCCTGCGTTACTTTTGCACTGCTGTTGCACCACTTTTAGTGACGCAGAGGCGGCGTAAATAATGCGCCATGTTGCGCCATATTTACAAAGTGACACATCTAGGCAGATGCGTCACTACGTAAACCCCAGCGCTAAATTATACCTGCATCAGGTATAATGTATGCCGGGGGGGCGTTCCCCCGCAAGAAAGGGTCGTAGGAGTGGCGCAGTGAAATCTATGAGATTTTGCTGTGCCACATCTAGGACGCCAATGCGTCAAAACCTTACGCCTGCCTCATGGCAGGCGTAAGGGTGATGCAGGCCCTTTCACATGGGGCTTGCTCCATGTGAAATGAACATTGCTGGAGTTGTGTCACGCTTCCGTCACAACTCCAGCAAAGCGCCACTTTTGCGCCAATAGATACGTCAGTAATACTGACGTATCTGTCATTCCTTGCGACATGATGCGTCATACAGTACATATGACGCATCATTCGTGTCGCAAGGAGGGCGCACTGAGAAGATGAGTACTGTTGGGTAACATTAAACATGTTATTCAGCACTAAGATACCCTTGGGTGAACGTGTGCTTTACAAATACACATGTTATGTAGATCAGGCTACATGTAGATGACCAGTCCATATAGGAATTCATCAGCACAACTAACATAAGTCAGGCAGACCATGTGCAAGTATGAACCCCTGCCGTGCAGTGGAACAGCCGTTGGGACGTGTGTTCAGAGACATGTAATCTGCGCACTGTGTCCTGCCATTTCTTTAGTTGCATTGTTCTTTATTTCTGACCTACTTTAGAATGCCGAGGATGGACAGACATATTTATCATTGAGAGAAATGAGCTGGAAGTAGGGGCCAACTTTACATGTGCGGCATGAAACACAACAAGAGCATTTAAAAAAAAAAAAGAAAGAAAATGAAATCTATAGCAGATATTTTTGGGGTGTGAAGCTACCTCGCCAATTTTTTTTAGGGTAAAACAATTCAAGCTGCGTGACTCTGACTTTTAACACATTAATTAGCTCCATTTCTCTTTTTACCAATGTTGCTGAAATGCCCATTGGATATGGTATCTGGGGATTTTTTGTGAATCTCTGTTGTTGTGTTTGATGCTTTTATCTATCATGGAATCATATGCAGCCTCCTGCAATTTCTGCTGTCATCTGGAGAAACTTCAATCACTTGGAAGTATTAGTTTAAAGCATTCAATGTCTATTTAGGTGCCATAGATGGACTTTGTTTTTGTCAAAGCAGGAAAAGATGCATCATAGAGCACAATTAAGGTATGGAATTCCAAAGGATCTTTGAGCATTTGTTAGTTATTGAGTCAGCCGCGGATGGTCCATTGGGACTGAGGGGCCACGCCCCTCCACCTTTTGCGCCTCACGAACAGTGTCTGTCAGGCTGAACAAAGGTCAGCCTGACAGACACTGTTCATTTCAGGTCAGGCAGCCAGGAGCCAGACATGCGCTAAATGGACAGGCTCCTGGTTGCCTGAGCTGAACTTTGCTGGGCTGAGAAAGTCACAGCTCCTGTGGGCGTGACGTTCTCAGCTCAGCAAACAGTGGCGGCTGGTGAGATTTGAAAGTGGTGAGGGCGTAAAAAAATGATTGTTCTGCACTGCAGCGAGCGAGCGTAGCGAACCAACCACGAACAACCTCCTCCGAGAAAATTTTGAAAAAAGAGTTGACAAATGGTGCATTTTCAAGCAAATTTGAGAAAGCAGGAAAGTTAATAAAGCAATTGTTAATTGCCTTGCTATTTCCCTGTCAAGCAGCATCACACCCCTGTACATCTCCCTTCCATGTTCATTGCCTTGCTATGTCCCTGTCAAACACCAGCACAACCTTGTATGTCTCTCTTCTATGTTCATCGCCTTCCAGGTGTATGCGTTAATTTTATAATTTCTATATGGTTAGCTGGTGTATAAGACTACTCAATAACTATTCCTGTTGTATATCTACAAGGTTATTCTCTGTGTAAGCTTAACTAGTAACTAAATATAAATCTACAATAACTATCGGTTTCTTGCACATAACTATAAGATTACATAAAGTATAAATCTTCCTGGTGTATAGCTGTAGGATTACACTTTGTGTAACACTTCTTGATGCCTAAATGTGAGACTTGACTTTGTGTAAGTCTTTCTGGTGTATAATTATAATGCTACAAGTTGTGTAGGAGTCTCTAATTTATCACTTTATTATTAGACTTGATGTGCAACTTCTCGATTAAAAACCGTATAGCTAAACAGTTAATAAAACAAATCTTGATTTCGTATTTGCCAATATTATGAAAAGTAGGGTGCATGCTGTTGCATCAACTCTGTTTCTAAGAACTAAAGAAATGAGACGTGTAAAAGTAGTGATATTAAATGCTTTGTGTTAACAAATTTAAGAAGCAAAGGGTTACTTCGGTTTTGACCCAGAAATGTGTAATAAGAGAGGGTAATTCAAAATCTATTCAAGGATTTTGAAGTTTGGACATATGATAATTCATCCTAGCAAGCATAGCACAGCGGAATAGCAAAACACAGCAAAGCATATCATAGCATAATTCAACGAAGCCCAACAAAATAACATACCACAACCCAGTATAGCACACTGTGACTTAAAATAACATAGGTTAATGTGACACGTCACAACACATTAACATAACAAATGACTCGGCATAGCATAACAAAGCATGGTATAGTTTAAGTAACTTAACATAGCACAGCATTGCATAGCTTAAAGCAGCATAACAAAATGTCACAAAATATACCACCTCAACACACCGCACAACTCAACAGAACACAACCCAACATAAGAGAAGCCGGCACCGGATTCAGCTTACATTTCCTGCTGTTTTAACCACAAGTAACTGCGAGGCCGAAATGCAGGACACATCTTGCGTTTGCCCGGCCCTAAATGAATGTTGTGAAGTCAGATAGTGTCCACTATGGGACATCAGTGTTGACACAGTACACATCACTGTGGATGTTGGTTATAGATGATAACATGCTTACAGCGAGCGGGGCAGCAGCAGCGGCTTTTAAAGGGAGTTTGGGGAAAGTTGGAGTATCACCATGTGGCATGTGTGTGTTAACAAATAATAAAATAACAGCGTCAACATTAAGCGGACACTCATACCAAGACCAACAACAGGATCTGAACGTAAATAACCATAGAAATGTATGAATCCAATATATTTAATGCCACCATTTTGTCCCCAAACATTAGCTTTCCAGTTTATACAAATACACATACTTTGCTATCAGAAACAGCGGACTTAAAGGGAATTGGTTGTGTCTGTAACAGGATGGGCCGGGGCAGGGGCAGTGACGTGTATGGTTAGAGCGCGAGGGCTGGTACAGGTGTACGGGGAGTGTTCAAGGTGTCACGAACAGCCTGTAAACAAGGAGGGAAACTGTGAGGGCAGGAGAGAGGGAGAAAGAGAAACAGCAAAATACTCCGGGTAGAGGAAACTGACTCACAAGAAGCACCTGTTCAGCCAATCACAGCATGGGTCCTGTGGAAATATATCCTGTTCCCCCAAAATCTGATTTGAGTTGATAAAGACAGCCATAATAAGTGCTTTTATCTTATATTCAACTTCTGTAGTAATCTGAGGAGGTCTTGGGGTCATTGGAAGTCATATTAATCCGACTTGGGGTTACCTTACAGGAAATACAAGGAGATTTGGAAATTTTAGGGTCAATCTTGGGGGTGCTGGTTGCAAATAGGCCAGAAGATTTAAGGTAATGTGCAGTCATTTCAGAAAAATGCGTGGCATTGGTATTAATGCCAAGATTAGCAGGTGCGATCCGTGCCCCTTTCAGGCGGATGTACATTTCCTGAGCTCTGGGGTCATTTGTGACAGTTTCAGGAATAAATGCGGCCTGTGGGACACTGAGTCCACTTTGTAGGATTTGGAATACTATGGAGGCATTTCAGGGCACGTGGTATTTGTATTATTAAGCATCATGGATCTTGTCAGCCAATCAGGTACCGTCCTGGGAGCTGCGCTAATTGGGGCTGCCTGGGTAGTAAGAAACAGCAGAGGGGAGGGAGGGGCGTGACATCACTAGAACGTGGAGGTGTTTGGGTCAATCTTTGATGATTTTAGGAAACTTTTCTGGAGTGAATCACTCCAGTTTATCAGAATTAACCTAATTTGGTTTGGGGCATGCGGCCCAGGCAGATATATTGACTCTCTAACCCCAAAACCTAGATTAACAACAGCCCGAGGCAACTCACTGTCAGTGGAAAAACAAGTAGAAAGATGAAAGAAAACTCACTGGACAAGGAGCTCTCTACATTTGAGACATAGGAAAACCCTACAATTGAGCCACGCAGCACCCTGCAATTGAGACACAGGACGCAAATGAGCCATGCAACACCCTATAACTGAGCACTTTTCTGCACTGTGAAGGATATGGGAATCGAAAGGGAAATATGCCGAGGCGTGAAGAAACGTAAACCCATTGAACAGAGCCAAAATATCTGAAAAGAAACCTGTTTTGTTGAAAACACTCACAATAAAGCCCACAGAGCATGTCATTAGACGATTGTGCTTCGCTCGCTTGCAGCTTGGAGCATTTTTAACAACAGGCTTAGAAATAGAATTGCCTGGAATTAGCTAATGACGATGTGGCGCACTACTTAAAGGGAACAGAACTTGGATTATTGAGAAAAAAAAGAGAAAAGAAAACCTCAGGAGGTGCCTTCAGCGGCCATTTCAAAAAGCCCCTCGCGGACCACGTTGTAGTGAGTTCTGTACCTAGGGTTGTCACTGTCTGACCCCACACCTGCCCTTAGAGTGAATTGCGTCATACTGACCCCTCAATCCGGCGGCTGGGTGGACTAATGTGGACTCAATGGAACTGTGTCTGACCTATGGTCACAGTTTTGAATTCGGTGGGCCCACTCAGCCTTTAATCCTTATGAGGTTGATAAAACACCTAGCTTTAAGTTAGGAAACACCAAACATCTGCCATGTGTCAGTAGCGCTAAGAGGCCTAACTGGGTTCAATATAGCGCTCTACAAATACACATTCTGCGAAGCAAATACATTTCAAAATGTGTGAATTCACAATTGGAAACTGTCCCTATTGTTGTCGAGTGTTCAGTGCTGGCTGTAAATGAGACCAAATGCATGGTCACAGTTTCTAATCCGGATAGCCCACTCAGGCGTTTATCCTTAACAGGTCGATAAAATGCCTACCCTTCAGTTCGGAAACACTAGACTTCTGTAATGTGTCAATAGCGCTAGTGGGATACATTGGGGTCAACATAGCGCTCTACAAATACACGTTATGTGAAGTAAATAAACATCCAATTTGTGAATTTACTCAGTGTCTATTGTTTTCCAGTGTTCCGTGCAGGCTGTGAATAAGAAAATAAATGTGCATCACCCTTCCCCCCAAAAACTCACAAAGCATGGATGTCAGCCACGAGACCGGGACGTGTCAACTCGCTTAAACACTTGTTACCACAATGCTCTAACTGTAGATTAGCACAAAAACGCGCTAAACATGCGGTAATCACAGTAACGCACATTTGATCAATTACCTCATCACATCGCAAAAATATCAACGTTACCACCAACAGAAAGTGGCGGTAAAATAAAATACTCCACGCATAAATGCAGAAACGTGCATTGCTTATGATTACTGCTTTTCATTCACCAGTCATGTGGGAGAAGGCTAAACCAGGGTCACCTTATGTATCATCTATAAACCAGGACGCACATATTTAAGCAGTCGCAGCGGGGGAACATGGCAGTCGCGGGTAGGGAACTCGCGGGTAGGGGTCACGGGGGGGGGGTTATAATAAAAAAAAAAAAACTTACCTTACCGGGTCCTGAGTCCCGCGCCGCATTTTTCGGAAACAGACGCTAGGACGCTTTCATCGGGCTACCATGCCCTCTTCTTGGTGACAACATTGTAATTTTCTATGAACTGTGTCTCAAGATTGCTAATGCTGAAACTAAACTTCCTAAAGGAGCAATCTCCTTGAATTACATTTTGAGCCTTGAAGAAGTCCCTATGAGGACGAAACGTGTCGGCTAATGGAGTGTGTATCTTGGATTTTATCAACTTGATGTATTTTCACCAATCGCATTAAAGAATAAAGTACATAAGAAAAAAAGAACAAAACGACTTGAAATTTCTTCAGGAAATCACCATTAATTTGTGTTGAACTGATCTTGAATGGACTTATAATTCTGTGTGTGCGGAATCCATATCTTTTTTCAATTTTGTCTTGGGTTTCCCAATAAGGGAGTGGAGAGGGGTGCACTCCCAGGTTTTCCTGCACCAATCAGAACTTTCCTGACTTTCTGACAGGTGCGGTTGTTTGCTCTTGCCTCAGCCCTCTTCTGTTTTCTGTATAAAACAATTTAACGTGTAGAAAAGTGTGGTGGTTACTAGTGGCGGCTGGCATTAATGGGTGAAATGGGCATTGCCCTGCCATCCTGAGGGGAAAGGCAAAAAGAGCAGATGAAACACTGAGTAGCTGGAAAGTAATGGATACTTGCTGCTCAGTGATATGTTGGTCAAATCTGTGCTTTTTTCAGGAGGTGAAAGGGGTTCGACTTTGAGTGTGGCTTGATAAGCATATGCCGAGCGGGCGAGGTCTTCTTTCGCCCTGAAGCAACAAGCTACAGCAGTGATATCAAGGGCGGGTCATGTTAGGCTGCAATGGGGTGTACAGAGTTTCATTTGGGGTGTATTTATTTATATGGCCCAGGGCAGAGCTAACGGAGCTCCATTCATTTAAATGGCAGTGTGAAGTGCATACTGATGGAGTGTTATGTGCACATATTTGTGGGTGCGACAATGTTGGAGTTGTTTCTCTGAAACTACTTTGTTTACACGGCTAGGTTCCCATAACCTTATCATGATGCCTCGAACACCATCTACAAGGCCTCTTGATGCATTATGTAGATGTTGTTCTATCTTCATCCACGGGGCAACAGTGCTATCTACATATCCATAACATCGCTTATCAGTACGCACATCACAAGGATGCTTTCTATTATAAATAATGAGCAACCAAAAAGATTAGCAGAGGAGGCACTTCAGCTGACACCGAGGATCCCTTCAGGCTGAAACTTCACCACGCAGCGGTCTGACATCTCCATGAGGGGGTGTCAAGTTCGTGACCAAGACGGGCTCATACATTCTCTCCCGCCAGGTAATGGACTTGGATTGCCCCTTGGGGGGATTCTTGGTTTTACACCTACACACACTCTAGGTACATGCAGAGTAGGGCTTGCATAGTAGGAGTATGCCTGATTATTGCCTTGTTTATATGCCTGCATATATGCACTGTTTTAGCACCACAGTAGAACTATATCTACTATACACTTTTTTGGTGCTTGTAATCACTTTCATCTGCTTCTGTCTACTGATTGTCGCAGCACATGTATTCTATACAAGAATAATTTGTTTCAATAAATATATTGACAATGTTCCACTGTGCATTCTCTGTTTATTTCTTTGAGCACAAATAAGCACGAGTGACTGAGCGATAGGTTCTGATCTGTTTCCATGATCCCTGAGGGGTCAGGGTTGTCATGTTCAGTGGTTACCAGAAACCATTCGTTAGGGGGGCTTTTGGTGGCACTGTGAGCTAGCTGGTCTCTAGGCCAACATATCCTACGGGGGTGTCTGGAATCAGTCTAGGCACCTCACTCAAAGCTTATGTTGTCCAACAAACGTGCAGATCCTACGGATTAGTAGGAACAACACAACAGGAGACTATGTAGGCGTGGGAGGCAACCATTGTAGGGCATCATGAGTTTGGAGGCACTTTGGAGCCTGGGAGAGGAGTCCAAATACTCCTTTCCAGTGGAATGTGTATGTGTCTTTATTTTTTGCAGCTCAACGCTGCATTTTGAGTGTGTGGTTATGGAGAACAAGTTAATTCCTCTTTTTTTGAGTACACTGCAGCATTAGTATTTCTTCTCAATAATAGGTAGGAAAAGATCACACCTACGAACGAAAGAAGGAATGTGCTGGGATAAGAAAGAAGACAAGAAGGGATGTAGCTAATCCTTTGTGCATAATGTGCAAAGGTGCTGGGTCCAAGAGACAGACCTGGTCCAGTTTGCCTATGCTGGCTCAACTTAAGAGAATTTTCACTGTTCGGATTTATATATTTTTGGAAATGTTCAGGGCTTGGCTTCCTCTCTATGTGGGTGGGTTCAAGAGCAGAGAGTGAGACAGGCCCCTGATAGATAGGAGAAGTGGTGGACAGTAACCTGCACAAGTTCTGTACACAGGCTCGGCTCTCCAGTCATGAGCTGCAGGTGATGTGTGGATACATGGGGGAGAGGAGGTGGCTCTTCGGGCGGAGTTGGTAAGGTTCGAGTGTCGGCATCAGATCAGCACCCTGTGATCCTGGGCAAATCATTTAATCTCCCGGTACCTATACAAAATTAATGTGCCCTTATGTAATGTAACTGGGGCTAATGTAAGGTGCTCCAATACCTTTGGGTCGAGTCCGTGCTAAATCACACTGAAAAAATGAAATGCATGGCCAGGAAATGTTCCCCTGCTCTGTCCGGGTGTATGCAGGGCACTTGCCAATGATGAACAGGACTGCAGGTAGGCCTTAGCCTCAGTTAAGGATAACGTTGTCCCGGGCCTGCAGCTGACAATCTGTTTCCTGTTGAAATCACACGAATCCATTTACCTGGCCTGCTCTGAGCCTCATGTTACACCAGAGATGTAGCAGTGCACGTTGCATGCACAGTTTGTATTAATGCTCCCCCCCCCTCCTTAGGAGCATGATGGGTGGCCTCAGATCAGCACTATCTATTGGCCGCTGGTGGCATGACACTTTGACAGGTGACACATACTGGCCTGCCATGCTGAGGGCACAGGCCTCACTAGCTGCTCTATGTGACCAAAAACTCACCAACATTGAACCCTAATGTACCAGCGACTCGCTTGCAGAGAGTTTGGGTTGGGTGTTTGTAAAGAAGTGCCCCAGTTCGCTTCCACTGTACTCTGATGGAGCTCTTTGATGTCCCTGGTGTCTGGACATTCAAGCTACACTAGACTGGCCCATTGATATAAGGGTGAGTGGACACTCTTCCCTGAGTACAGCATGACAGGTGATGAGAAATGAGGAGCAGGGGTACATTTGGGGAGAATACCTGCTTGAGAAAAGAGCCAGGGTGCATTGCGGTGGTAAATAGAGGTTAGCTGCCTGTGCTCTTACTGCAATCTTGGTGACGGAAGAGGCCACCTGACGCGTGAGGAAGTGGTGAGGCCCAATTTCAGAGACATGAGGTAGCACTGAATGTTGTAAGCTGGCCTGTCTCTGTCGGGAGGAGCTATCCTTGCTGTGCCTGGCATCTTGACCTGTCTTGGGAATGACCTCTGGGAGACATCCTGCTGTGAAGTTTCGGTTTAGGATGCAGTGGAAATAAGCTTGTGAGTGGAACAGGCTAGTTATGGGCAGAGAAATGAGTTCATTTGAGAGCAGAGCCTTCAGAAGCTGCAGAGCTGCAGCTAGGCACACATGCTCAACCTGCACTTAAGTTGCCTGGTCATCGCTTCTGTGTGCTTCACCCTTTCTAGTCTTGTGACTTGACAGTCTGAGGGTCCCCAGCCTGACCACGCACTGTCAGCTCTTTCTTATAAGTGGCAGGCAGTAGTCCTTTTCATTTTTCTACCACAGTGTTTCATTTTCTTGTACATGCTAACTTGTGCTAACTTTGCTTCTCTGCGCCTTCCTTCTTTATTACCATCTGTTGACCCTGTGCCAGTTTTACCACTACTAGGACATCCTATTCCACTCTCTGCCACCCAGGGCACTTCCTTCCTGAAGCATCACACATCTCCTGCGTCACCCTTTCCTCTGATATCCTGTGTGCTCTTGCTTTCCAGGTGGGATTTTGCTTTGTGACATTTCCTGTCTTTCATCTGTGCAACCCTTGTCATGTGCTATCCTTGCCTTCCATGCTAGGCTTGTTCCCCTTGCCTTCACTTGGCTATGATGCTGTTACAACACTGAGCCAAGTCACTTTATAAACTCAGTTTATTGTATAATACAAGCACAACAACGCAGCCTGCCAGTAGAGCTCCCAGTCTCCAACTGACACTCAGTAGACCATCACCACAATGGAGGCAGTGAGCATTCCTGATGTACTTTTAAAGGAGCCATGCACATCCACCTTACATAACAAAACAATGAATAAAGAAACATAACTAAATTCTAACTAATAAACAGCATAAGAAATAAAAAGAAACTCCCACTTAAATTGTTTGCCAATGACAGATTAACGCGATACAAAAGGGGATGATGGACGGAACGTTTGAGCCAATCAAACACTCACCGCCAGTCAACTGATCTGGGTTTAATCCATCATCATTCTTTAGCTCACTCCACCTCCCCAATTCAGACATGTCCATATGCAAATCAGTCTGACCCTGTGCCTCATGGGAACAGTCCAGCCCGAACTGCCAAGCCATGTCTTCCCTGGACCGGAAACAAGCATCCTAGGACCGGTTTCTGGCATTCCAGCCGTCATCAGCCAGGCTTGCTTGAATCCAGTGGCAAAGTGAGCAAGGGACCCACGTCTGGGCATACCCCCGCCATCTTAGGGCGAACAAAGCGATACAAAAGGGGATGATGGACGGAACGTTTGAGCCAATCAAACACTCACCCCCAGTCAACTGATCTGGGTTTAATCCATCATCATTCTTTAGCTCACTCCACCACCCCAGTTCAGACATGGCCATATGCAAATCAGTCTGACCCTGTGCCTCATGGGAACAGTCCAGCCCGAACTGCCAAGCCATGTCTTCCCTGGACCGGAAACAAGCATCCTAGGACCGGTTTTGGGTTCAAAACCCTCATCAACCAGGCTATCTTGAATCCAGTGGCAGAGTGAGCAAGGGACCCACGTCTGGGCATACCCTGCCAGCTTTAAAGCTGATAATGTTTGCTGCTGTTGCAGCTGACATTTGCACACTTGCACTTTAGTACTTTAGTATACCGAGCGGAGAGCCATCTTTACTCCCCTCGTTTAAGACACTAGCAGGCGCCATCTTGGAAGTTGAGCAGTCCAGCTTTTTTGGACTGCTCCCGGGTGCCTATTTAATGCACACCACTATGCCGACGCGCAGCAGTGTCAGACTTTGATCTGGCTGGCTAGTGGGCTTCTCTTGATTGATTTAACCTCTCGCTCCAAGGGCTGTGTTACGGGGTGGCTCACTGCTTTGTGTTGCAGGATGAACTGGCTCTCCGTTTTTAGGGGGGAAGTGATTTGTGTACCTGACACCTGTTTTAATTTGTTTTACCTTTTTAAAGCTGACCACGTTTGCTACTGTTGCAGCTGACATTTGCACTCTTGCACTTTAGTACTTTAGTACACCGAGCGGAGCGCCATATTTACTTAGCTCGGTTGGGACACTAGCAGGCGCCATCTTGGAAGGTGAGCAGTCCAGCTTTTTGGACTGCTCCCGGGTCTATTTAATGCACACCGCTACGTCAACGCACAGCGGATGCGCGCAGCGGGCGTGCAGTTGGCGCGCCAAAGGCAAGCCCGTCTGCGCCCATCCGCGTCCGCATCGTGGCTAGCGCCAGCCACACTGCTCAAATCGGTAGCGGTAAGTGCATCTCACGAGATTCCCTCTTGGCCTTAAGGAGTAACCGGTGCTCAGGAACCCACTGTGCTAACAACTTGGATAATCCTGGCCCATCTTACCATAAGGAATGTAATTTCACTTTGGGGGTTCCAGGCAGGGCAACCGGGAGATGGGACAAGATCCCCGGAGCTCAAGGGGTACCAATTGTATTGTATTGTATTGTATTCAAACTTATAAAGCGCACTGTAACCCTACGGGCATCCTGGCGCTGCGGTACATATGCACTGTCACCATAGTTCCGGAATCAGCATGTTGCTAAACTAAGCCTGTACTCTGGGGAAAAGCCATGTTTTGACTTTCCCCCTGAACTTCAGCAGATCCTGCGACTGTCTCAGGTCAGCTGGGAGAGCATTCCAAAGGCGTGCCGCCGCATAGCTGAAAGCTCTTCCGCCTGATTTCGCTCTCTTAATCTTGGGTATATTCACCAGGTTAGCCGAAGCGGAGCGGAGGCTGCGGGTGGGAGTATACCAGCTGAACTTAGACTGCAGCGGTATGGGCCCCATCCCGTGCAGTGCCTTAAAGACAATGCACAGTGATTTGAATTGTATCCTCTGGAATACAGGGAGCCAGTGCAGCTCCGCCAGCGCCAGAGATGTAGATGACCGTCGTGGTCTTGATAAGGCCAGCTTCGCCGCCACCATCTGGATTCTCTGGAGTCTCCCAATCAAGTACCTTGGAGATTCCAGCAGTAGCGCATTACCATAGTCAAGCCGACTCAGAATAACGCTCCTTACTACTTGTACTCGTACCTGATTTGGGAGTAGCGGGAGAATCTTCTGCAAATCAGTCTGACCCTGTGCCTCATGGGAACAGTCCAGCCCGAACTGCCAAGCCATGTCTTCCCTGGACCGGAAACAAGCATCCTAGGACCGGTTTCGGGTTCAAAACCCTCATCAGCCAGGCTATCTTGAATCCAGTGGCAGAGTGAGCAAGGGACCCATGTCTGGGCATACCCTGCCAGCTTTAAAGCTGATCATGTTTGCTGCTGTTGCAGCTGACATTTGCACACTTGCACTTTAGTACTTTAGTATACCGAGCGGAGAGCCATCTTTACTCCCCTCGTTTAAGACACTAGCAGGCGCCATCTTGGAAGCTGAGCAGTCCAGCTTTTTTTAACTGCTCCCGGGTGCCTATTTAATGCACACCGCTATGCCGACGCGCAGCAGTGTCAGACTTTGATCTGGCTGGCTAGTGGGCTTCTCTTGATTGATTTAACCTCTCGCTCCAAGGGCTGTGTTACGGGGTGGCTCACTGCTTTGTGTTGCAGGATGAACTGGCTCTCCGTTTTTAGGGGGGAAGTGATTTGTGTACCTGACACCTGTTTTAATTTGTTTTACCTTTTTAAAGCTGACCACGTTTGCTACTGTTTCAGCTGACATTTGCACTCTTGCACTTTAGTACTTTAGTACACCGAGCGGAGCGCCATATATACGTAGCTCCGTTGGGACACTAGCAGGCGCCATCTTGGAAGGTGAGCAGTCCAGCTTTTTTGGACTGCTCCCGGGTCTATTTAATGCACACCGCTACGTCAACGCACAGCGGATGCGCGCAGCGGGCGTGCAGTTGGCGCGCCAAAGGCAAGCCCGTCTGCGCCCATCCGCGTCCGCATCGTGGCTAGCGCCAGCCACACTGCTCAAATCGGTAGCGGTAAGTGCATCTCACGAGATTCCCTCTTGGCCTTAAGGAGTAACCGGTGCTCAGGAACCCACTGTGCTAACAACTTGGATAATCCTGGCCCATCTTACCATAAGGAATGTAATTTCACTTTGGGGGTCCAAGGCAGGGCAACCGGGAGACGGGACAAGATCCCCGGAGCTCAAGGGGTACCAATTGTATTGTATTGTATTGTATTCAAACTTATAAAGCGCACTGTAACCCTACGGGCATCCTGGCGCTGCGGTACATATGCACTGTCACCATAGTTCCGGAATCAGCATGTTGCTAAACTAAGCCTGTACTCTGGGGAAAAGCCATGTTTTGACTTTCCCCCTGAACTTCAGCAGATCCTGCGACTGTCTCAGGTCAGCTGGGAGAGCATTCCAAAGGCGTGCCGCCGCATAGCTGAAAGCTCTTCCGCCTGATTTCGCTCTCTTAATCTTGGGTATATTCACCAGGTTAGCCGAAGCGGAGCGGAGGCTGCGGGTGGGAGTATACCAGCTGAACTTAGACTGCAGCGGTATGGGCCCCATCCCGTGCAGTGCCTTAAAGACAATGCACAGTGATTTGAATTGTATCCTCTGGAATACAGGGAGCCAGTGCAGCTCCGCCAGCGCCAGAGATGTAGATGACCGTCGTGGTCTTGATAAGGCCAGCTTCGCCGCCACCATCTGGATTCTCTGGAGTCTCCCAATCAAGTACCTTGGAGATTCCAGCAGTAGCGCATTACCATAGTCAAGCTGACTCAGAATAACGCTCCTTACTACTTGTACTCGTACCTGATTTGGGAGTAGCGGGAGAATCTTCTGCAAATCAGTCTGACCCTGTGCCTCATGGGAACAGTCCAGCCCGAACTGCCAAGCCATGTCTTCCCTGGACCGGAAACAAGCATCCTAGGACCGGTTTCGGGTTCAAAACCCTCATCAGCCAGGCTATCTTGAATCCAGTGGCAGAGTGAGCAAGGGACCCATGTCTGGGCATACCCTGCCAGCTTTAAAGCTGATCATGTTTGCTGCTGTTGCAGCTGACATTTACACACTTGCACTTTAGTACTTTAGTATACCGAGCGGAGAGCCATCTTTACTCCCCTCGTTTAAGACACTAGCAGGCGCCATCTTGGAAGCTGAGCAGTCCAGCTTTTTTGAACTGCTCCCGGGTGCCTATTTAATGCACACCGCTATGCCGACGAGCAGCAGTGTCAGACTTTGATCTGGCTGGCTAGTGGGCTTCTCTTGATTGATTTAACCTCTCGCTCCAAGGGCTGTGTTACGGGGTGGCTCACTGCTTTGTGTTGCAGGATGAACTGGCTCTCCGTTTTTTAGGGGGGGAAGTGATTTGTGTACCTAACACCTGTTTTAATTTGTTTTACCTTTTTAAAGCTGACCACGTTTGCTACTGTTGCAGCTGACATTTGCACTCTTGCACTTTAGTACTTTAGTACACCGAGCGGAGCGCCATATTTACTTAGCTCCGTTGGGACACTAGCAGGCGCCATCTTGGAAGGTGAGCAGTCCAGCTTTTTTGGACTGCTCCCGGGTCTATTTAATGCACACCGCTACGTCAACGCACAGCGGATGCGCGCAGCGGGCGTGCAGTTGGCGCGCCAAAGGCAAGCCCGTCTGCGCCCATCCGCGTCCGCATCGTGGCTAGCGCCAGCCACACTGCTCAAATCGGTAGTGGTAAGTGCATCTCACGAGATTCCCTCTTGGCCTTAAGGAGTAACCGGTGCTCAGGAACCCACTGTGCTAACAACTTGGATAATTCTGGCCCATCTTACCATAAGGAATGTAATTTCACTTTGGGGGTCCCAGGCAGGGCAACCGGGAGACGGGACAAGATCCCCGGAGCTCAAGGGGTACCAATTGTATTGTATTGTATTGTATTCAAACTTATAAAGCGCACTGTAACCCTACGGGCATCCTGGCGCTGCGGTACATATGCACTGTCACCATAGTTCCGGAATCAGCATGTTGCTAAACTAAGCCTGTACTCTGGGGAAAAGCCATGTTTTGACTTTCCCCTGAACTTCAGCAGATCCTGCGACTGTCTCAGGTCAGCTGGGAGAGCATTCGAAAGGCGTGCCGCCGCATAGCTGAAAGCTCTTCCGCCTGATTTCGCTCTCTTAATCTTGGGTATATTCACCAGGTTAGCCGAAGCGGAGCGGAGGCTGCGGGTGGGAGTATACCAGCTGAACTTAGACTGCAGCGGTATGGGCCCCATCCCGTGCAGTGCCTTAAAGACAATGCACAGTGATTTGAATTGTATCCTCTGGAATACAGGGAGCCAGTGCAGCTCCGCCAGCGCCAGAGATGTAGATGACCGTCGTGGTCTTGATAAGGCCAGCTTCGCCGCCACCATCTGGATTCTCTGGAGTCTCCCAATCAAGTACCTTGGAGATTCCAGCAGTAGCGCATTACCATAGTCAAGCCGACTCAGAATAACGCTCCTTACTACTTGTACTCGTACCTGATTTGGGAGTAGCGGGAGAATCTTCTGCAAATCAGTCTGACCCTGTGCCTCATGGGAACAGTCCAGCCCGAACTGCCAAGCCATGTCTTCCCTGGACCGGAAACAAGCATCCTAGGACCGGTTTCGGGTTCAAAACCCTCATCAGCCTGGCTATCTTGAATCCAGTGGCAGATGAGCAAGGGACCCATGTCTGGGCATACCCTGCCAGCTTTAAAGCTGATCATGTTTGCTGCTGTTGCAGCTGACATTTGCACTCTTGCACTTTAGTACTTTAGTATACCGAGCGGAGAGCCATCTTTACTCCCCTCGTTTAAGACACTAGCAGGCGCCATCTTGGAAGCTGAGCAGTCCAGCTTTTTTGAACTGCTCCCGGGTGCCTATTTAATGCACACCGCTATGCCGACGCGCAGCAGTGTCAGACTTTGATCTGGCTGGCTAGTGGGCTTCTCTTGATTGATTTAACCTCTCGCTCCAAGGGCTGTGTTACGGGGTGGCTCACTGCTTTGTGTTGCAGGATGAACTGGCTCTCCGTTTTTAGGGGGGAAGTGATTTGTGTACCTGACACCTGTTTTAATTTGTTTTACCTTTTTAAAGCTGACCACGTTTGCTACTGTTGCAGCTGACATTTGCACTCTTGCACTTTAGTACTTTAGTACACCGAGCGGAGCGCCATATTTACTTAGCTCGGTTGGGACACTAGCAGGCGCCATCTTGGAAGGTGAGCAGTCCAGCTTTTTTGGACTGCTCCCGGGTCTATTTAATGCACACCGCTACGTCAACACACAGCGGATGCGCGCAGCGGGCGTGCAGTTGGCGCGCCAAAGGCAAGCCCGTCTGCGCCCATCCGCGTCCGCATCGTGGCTAGCGCCAGCCACACTGCTCAAATTGGTAGCGGTAAGTGCATCTCACGAGATTCCCTCTTGGCCTGAAGGAGTAACCGGTGCTCAGGAACCCACTGTGCTAACAACTTGGATAATCCTGGCCCATCTTACCATAAGGAATGTAATTTCACTTTGGGGGTCCCAGGCAGGGCAACCGGGAGACGGGACAAGATCCCCGGAGCTCAAGGGGTACCAATTGTATTGTATTGTATTGTATTCAAACTTATAAAGCGCACTGTAACCCTACGGGCATCCTGGCGCTGCGGTACATATGCACTGTCACCATAGTTCCGGAATCAGCATGTTGCTAAACTAAGCCTGTACTCTGGGGAAAAGCCATGTTTTGACTTTCCCCCTGAACTTCAGCAGATCCTGCGACTGTCTCAGGTCAGCTGGGAGAGCATTCCAAAGGCGTGCCGCCGCATAGCTGAAAGCTCTTCCGCCTGATTTCGCTCTCTTAATCTTGGGTATATTCACCAGGTTAGCCGAAGCGGAGCGGAGGCTGCGGGTGGGAGTATACCAGCTGAACTTAGACTGCAGCGGTATGGGCCCCATCCCGTGCAGTGCCTTAAAGACAATGCACAGTGATTTGAATTGTATCCTCTGGAATACAGGGAGCCAGTGCAGCTACGCCAGCGCAAGAGATGTAGATGACCGTCGTGGTCTTGATAAGGCCAGCTTCGCCGCCACCATCTGGATTCTCTGGAGTCTCCCAATCAAGTACCTTGGAGATTCCAGCAGTAGCGCATTACCATAGTCAAGCCGACTCAGAATAACGCTCCTTACTACTTGTACTCGTACCTGATTTGGGAGTAGCGGGAGAATCTTCTGGAGAACCCTGATGAGCGAAAAGCTGCTTCCCACAATTTTATTGACTTGAGTTTCGAGGTTTAGCTTGTCATTAAAGCTGACCCCAAGATTACGTACCGTCGTAACGGGTAGTAAGGGTGTCTCCGTGGGAATAGGCCAGAAGCCCAGAGGAAGAGAGCAGGGGACTTTACCTGCTGCACAGCAGAGTATCTCAGTTTTCTCGCAATTAAATTGCAAGGAGTTGTTCTTCAACCAGTGCACTGTTTCTTGCATACAGGTATGAAAATTTTCCAGCGAGACTGCCTGGTCTCCCTCCAGTGACAAAATAAGCTGTGTATCGTCAGCATAGTTTACCAAGCTGACCCCGTATGACTTAATAATCGCAATCAGGGGACTCACATAGGCGTTAAACAGTATCGGGCTTATTGCCGATCCCTGGGGGACCCCATGCCTAATCTCGGCAAAATCCGAACGATAGGGGGGAAGAGCCACCGCCTGACATCTATTAGTCAGGTAGGATCGAAATCATTCCAGGGCTACTCCCAACACCCCTACTGTCTCCAGCCTTGCTAGGAGAACTGTGTGGTTGACCGTGTCAAATGCAGACAGGTCCAGCAAAATCAGTATAGCTGATTGTCCCCTGTCTGCTCGCATTCGAAGATCGTCCAGAACGGTCACCAACGCTGTCTCCGTCCCATGGCCTGGGCGGAACCCAAACTGCACATCCTCCAACTTGTTGTTTAACTCCAAAAACTGAGAGAGTGCCCTGCTGACCAGGCGCTCTATGATCTTTACTGGGTAGGGGAGGAGGGATATGGGTCTGTAGCTCTTCGGGCATGCTGGATTAAGCGCAGATTTTTTCAGCAAAGGTGTTATTATTGCTTGCTTCCAGCTTGCCGGTACCAGCCCACTACTTAGCGATTGGTTGCATAGCTGTCGAAGTATTGGGAAGAGTTCAGGTCCCAACTCCTTCCAAATTTTAGGAGGGAGGGGATCCAGAGGAGAGCCAGAGGAAACTCCTAAGGCTATCTTGTTAATTGGTGGGGTAAGAGCCTGCATGATTAACTGTAGATCGCTTTCCAAACATGCTGATGATATTTGGCTGTCTCTGATGGATAACACCTGGGATGTGATGTTCCTGAATGAAACTTGGTTAAAGGGGGACTCTCTACCGGCCGTGACCCTCACTATCCCTCCGGCTTCCGAATTATCTGTGCCAATGGGAGTGGTAACAGACGAGGAGGTGGGGTGGCTATTATTTTGAAGGAAGCTTGGGAAATTTCCACAACGGAATTGGATACTGTATGCAACATGGAGGCCTTAAACTTCTGCATAAAGATTTCCCCAACTCTTTGCGGGCCTACTAATTTATAGATCGCCTGATTGCTCAAATAAGTGTACTCTTGAACTATGTTATATTATTGCACAGAAATCATTACAATACGCCAATTTAACAGCCCTAGGTGATCTCAATCTCCATGTGGATGATCCCAGTTGCCCCCAGGCCTCTCAGCTAGTAATGTCTCTCAAAGGAGCTAACCTTACTCAACACGTAAATGCCCCCACGCATAGAGCAGGGCATGCTCTTGACCTAATCTTCTCCAACATCCTGACCATAAGAGTTGAGGCCCCTCGATGTTTGGTATGGGACGGACCATTTTTTGGTCCCTTTTTCCTTCACTCTGGGGAATAAACAGCTGGCTGGAGGCAAACACTCGGTGTTAAGAAGGAATTGGAAAAAGGCTACGGGAGACAGCTTGGGCCCTGCGCTCCGAGTTAGAGGACCACTGATTACTGGCAATCCTAATGAGAACGAGGTCGCATTCAACTCAAGGATCACTTCCGCCCTTGATACAGTGGCTCCACTGAGATCTGTCAGGTCCCCGAGAGAGTCTCCCTCAGCCCCCTGGTTCTCGGCAGACCTCAGAGTTGAAAAAAGTGGGTGTAAAAGACTAGAACGGCAATGGAGGAAAGATTACACCCCGGAGGCCAAGCAAGTCTATAAGGAAGCCTTGAAGAAGCTTAATAAATTGATGGAGGTGGCTAGAAGGGAATACTTTGTTAAGCGCATTGAGAGTGTGGAGAATTCTGGTAAGGAGATTTTTAGGATTGTCAGATCCTTTACTAGCCCATCTGCTATCGAGGGTAAGATTCTGTCCTCTCCTTCCTTGCGCACGTACTTATCCAACTTCTTTGAGGAGAAAATTCAGAAAGTCTATACCTCTTTCACGGTTGGAGAGTCATCGGTGGTACCACAGCCATTGGAAATTACTAATTCCATTGGCACCTTCTTGGAGTTCCGCCGTATAACCTTGCAGGAATCTATGGCCGAAATCCTAAGATGCAAGTCGGGCTCCCTGTCGGACCCTTGCCCACCCAAGCTTTTTAGATCATCGGCTCACTGGATTAACCCAGTTTTAAACCACATTTGGAACACGTCGCTATCTTCCGGCATCTTCACAGATATTTGGAAACATGCATTCTTACTACCCCTACTGAAAAAGCCGAATGCTGATCCTACGGAGCTTGGCAATTACCATCCAATTTCACTATTGCCGGCACCTGCAAAAATGTTAGAAAAATTGGCTCAATGTCAACTCGCCAATTTCATTGACGCACAGGACATTGATCCAGCGCGGCTAATATAAATTCTTCTCCTTTGGACATGACATCCAGGTAAATCACTCTTTAACAACTATACCATATGACGGTGGGGCCCATAACACCGCATAAACACTCACTCTCTCAATCGTTTCCCTGGGTCACATCCACTACTACCAAAGAGAAGAATGTGGTTGCTGGAGGAACGGGATACCTTATTAAAATTGACAAGATAATTTCTCAAACATCATACATAATCAGTTTTAATCCTGTCAGTTCTAAGACATCAAGGTATTCCGCTCTTTGGTCGATGGACCAACTTGTAGAATAAGTTGATGGTGATTAAGACCAGCTCAATCACATTAAAATGTATTAAAACATTACACTTATTATTGAGCTAAAGAACCACAGACTCGTAGTTTTAATTATAATAGATTTTATCTACCTTCTTTAAATGCATGGATAAGATTCAATTTTATTAATCGTTTAATACATTTCAATATCATTATAAGAAATAAGCTTTAGAAAGAATTTTATGCATACACTTTTTAGATGAAGAATAAAAGTTCACCAAAGCAGATAAATTGTAGATCACAGCATGGAATCCCAAAACTGACTGTCTGTCCCGCTAAACAGGCCTCCTCGACGGACCTCCTATACAGGTTTCCCGCATCGGTCTCGTTCCTTCCCAGTCAAGTTAAAGTTCAAAAATGAATATTTCTATTAAGAAGATGGCCTATAGAAAATAGCAGTAGTTTTTCCAGCATCAACGCTCAGTGCTCAAAAATTATGCATGGATAGCGCTCCTCCTACTTAAGAGCAGCTCCTCTTATACCCTACTACTTACTAAACATAAAGTCTTTGGGGGCGAGAATCACGCTAATTGGTCCATTGGAGGGGTGGCAAGAATCATCCCATTGCCCTCCTTGTTCAAACCGGTTCTGAAATTGTTTATGATTTTATCCTTTCACACGTCTTTGGGTAATAGCAATCCGATTGACAGTTCATTTAATGTTTCTTCTTCTTTGCAACTTTCAAAACAGTCCATTGTTAATTCACTGTTGCTCACGGATTCAAGCTGAGTCTTTTTTGGCATTCACTTCATGTCAGGTTAGCCCGTCCTTGACACTTCTCACTCTGGGCTCGACTCATACCCATGTGACATGTCTCAGCGGCTTTCTTCCGCTTGGAAACCATCTTTGCGTCTGCGCATTAAGCCCATCTGCCTCGGCAGCCATTTTTACAGCACGGCCTAACAGGCCCGAAAGAACTATCATGAAATCAAACACAATCATAATTAAAATAGAGAAAATAAGCCTTTGTGTTTCCCACCCGTCATTCTAAGTACCCTAATTAGGTGTTACCTAGCAAAAGCGACATGTAAAGCCATGTTTACTTACCATCCGCATTCTTTTGCCACACTACAATTTTACTACATAGCACAAATCATGCAATATCACTCTAATTAGTACGCAAACCATTATATTAATATTATTTCACCTTTACAATTGTAAATAGGTTAACTTTGCACATAAATTGCAGTTACCACATGTAAAATGTTTACAAAAAGATGTAAAATGTTGATAAGTCGGTCAAACAATTAATAACATTAATTTATTATCTTGAATATTAGGGGGTTCCAATTTTTTTTTATTTACCTCGCTCCATCAACATCTTGCATGATACTCAGTCCAGTTTCCAGTCAGGATATAGTACCGAGACCGCATTGGTGGAGGTGGCGGAATCAGTGAGAATGTCGGTAGATGCTGGAGCATCAGTGATGCTGGTCCTTTTAGAGTTGTCGGCTGCTTTCGACACAGGTGCACACCCTATTCTTCTGGACAGACTCAAACAGATGTGCTTGCGGGGGGCAATTCTATCTTGGATTCAGTCCTACCTCACAGACCGCTCTCAAAGAGTTTTTCTCCAACCGCATCAATCCGATCCTAAGCCATTGCGGTGCGGTGTGCCACAAGGCTCTGCCCTAAGTCCTCTGCTTTTTAACACCTATCTGGTGCCACTTTTCACTCTCATTGCTACCTGGGAAGTGAAGGCAGTCTCTTTTGCAGATGACACCCAGCTGGTGTTCTCATTCAAAGACCACTCTGAGGACTCATTTGCCAGATTGACAGGGTGTCTGAAGGACATTGCCTGCTGGATGAACGCTAACAGACTAAAACTAAATGCAGATAAGACGGAGGTCCTGTTCTTTGGCCAGGCCTCCCTCGTCCCCAGGGTTATGGTGGCTAGTTGAACTGGGCTCACCACCAATTCCAGCAAATACTGCGAGGAATTTGGGCATCAAATGGGACTCTGACCTATCCTTTGTAACTCAAGTCCATCACATCTCTTCGTCATGCTTCTGGAAGCTAAGATGCTTAAGGAAATGTGTGCACTTATTACCGAAGGAAAGCTGCAGGGTCGTAGTCCATGCTACTGTGCCCTCTCAGCTGGACTATGCAAACAGTCTGTAGTTAGAGGTACCGTCGTATCTAATCCACAGACTTCAGATGGTACAAAACGCGGCAGTGAGACTCATCCGACGGGTGCCGTTCCCCCACCACATCTCCCCGCATATCAGGCAACTCCATTGGCTCCCGGTAGCAAAAAGGATAGAGTTCAAATCCCTGGCCCTGGCTTTTTTTGCCCTGCGTAACAAAGGACCTAGGTATCTCAGACATAGGCTTTGCCCATATCAACATAAACGTACACTGAGATCAAACTCCCAGCACCTGCTCTGTGTACCTCGCTATGCTAAGTCCTGAATGGGAGGGAGGTCCTTCACAGTGAGGACTGCCAGGATGTGGAATTCCTTACCATCGCATATGCGCTTGGTGGAATCAGAACTTGAATTCAGGAAGATCTTGAAGACCTGGCTCTTCAGCCAGGGATAGCCCCTTGCCGGTCCTGATTCCCTACCTGATCTCCGCTCAGCGCCAGGACACCTCTGCTTGAGGTAGCTGTCGTGCTTTATAAATGCCACTATTATTATTATTATTATTGCCAACCACTGAAGGTTCAACTCGGAAGCAGCCACCCTGCCAGTAAAAGAATACTCAAAAGCTGATTTCTGTGTGATACAATTAGGAACTGTGCAATGCTCCCATCACATGTCCCTAAGGACACCTTTAAGTGGTATCCTGGAATCCAAAGCTCTCTGAACACCAGCTTTCATCATCCTGTTCATGTGTTCTGCAAGACCATAGGCCTGCAGTGCATGAAGGGCTGTCTTCTGATGAGTTATCCTACAGTTATTCAAAAACTCTTGCATTTCATAAGAGGTGAACTGCACCCCATTATTTGTCACCAAAAATGTTGGTACCCCTTTGTTTTAATTCATCTTTAAGGAACTCAATGACTGCCCTAGTACCCACCATGCCCACTCACCTGATGGCTACCCATTCGGAGGTGTAATCCACCAGCAACAACACAAATCTTTCCATTGGCGGTAATAACTCAAACGGGCCCACAATGTCAAGGCCTAACTTTGTCCAAGGTCCCTCTGTCACGGCAACAGGTGACAAGGGGGCAGAATTAGTTCCATGAGTCTTACCATTGGAAGCACACAAACAACACTCCTTCGCCACCTCTTCTGCTTAGTGGTCCATCCCTGGCCACCAGTATCCCTCCCTGAACCAGGCCTTAGTGAGACTTCTACGAAGGTGGCCTTCATGGGTTAAGTTGATTGGTATGGGTCTCAAACTGCAGGGTGGGACAGTCCTGTCACCCCTCATCAGGTCATCTTGGAATAATGTGACCTCATTTCTTACTGACCAGAATGGTCTTAGCTCAGGGTTTAACCCTCTGTAGTCAGGCCATCCATTGACCACATATGTTTTAAAAATGGGAAATAGTACATCATCCTCACCACTCTTCAGCCACTTTTCCCTTGTAATCGTGTGTTCCCTTGCCCAATTGACACAATTTATGTCTTCAATGCCCTTATCATTTTTGCAAGTTACTGGCAGCCGTGACAGGCAGTCAGCTGCTTTATTAGGCAATCCAGGAAGATACTGGGCCTGAAAATTCAATTCTTCTAGACCTTTCCTCCATCTTTTGAGTCTAGGGGTCAATCTCTCAGTGTTATTACAGGAAAACACCTGAACTAAGGGCTGGTGGTCAGTTCTCATCAAGAAGGGAATACCCCATAGGTAAAACTTAAAATGTTGGACTGCCCAGTTGATAGACAGAGCCTCTCTTTCAATACACAAGTAATATTCTTCTGCTTTCCTGAGCACTCTAGAGGCAAACACTACTACCTTTTCAATACCAGACTCAACTTGAGATAATACTGCACCTAGTCCATAAAGGTTGCCATCAGTGGTTAATATAGTCTTCCTCCTGGTGTCAAAATGACCCAAGGTGGGTATTTTGCTGATACCTAACTCTACTGCTTTAAATGCTGCTTCACATTCCTCAGACCAAGCTAAATGAACTCCCCTTTTTGATAACAGTTCTAAAAGGTTCCACTACATTTGCATACCCTCTTATGAACTTAGAGTAGAATTCAGCGAGTCCCAAAAGGACCTCCCTTGCTCTTTGCCAGTGGGGGTAGAGGCATTCACGATATGTCGACCAATTCCAATTTAAGTTGAATGCCCTCACCCGAGATTACATGACCCACATATATGACAGAAGTTACACCAATTCTGCAGAGGTGTCACAAATGGGGTCAAATGCTTCGAGTCTTGGTGAAACTGTACCTGGTGGTAAGCTGAGGAAAGGTCTAAAACAGAGAAAAAGTTTGCGCCCTACAACATACTGAGAGATTCGGAGATTTTGGTGAGTGGTTGGCGGTCCACTCAAATTTATTTATTGAGATCTCTCAAGTCCAAACACAGCCTAATGGACTTTCCACGATCTTTGGGTGCCAAAACCACTTGTGTCAACCACTCTGAATATTTGATTTCCTCAATGACCTTCAAATGTAGTAATCTGTCCAATTCCTTCTTTAAGGCTTCAAGCATCATGTGAGAGACCCGGCACACAAGCTTTTGAGCCTTTTTTAATCACAATACACAGTATAAAACTCTTGAGCCGACCCAATTCACTGCTAAATAGTTCCGGAAATTCCTTATAAAAACACTCACCTTGATCACACTCAACCAATATTACCTGATACCGGGCATTAGGATTCAAAGTAATTACCAAGTCCCTATGGTGTCTCCAGCCTAACAAGTTGTCTCCCCTTTTTGCCTCATATATATTTCCAATGGTCTCTCTGCCTGTGAAATCAATTTTCATCACCACGTACCCCAATACTTCAATATGTGATCCCCCATAACTGACAGGGTTAATGTCTGGGGAAAATAACTTCTCATCGGGAAACATGGTTTCTCATTACCTTTACCCATCCCAATGCATCTCAACCCCCTCCACAATAGCACTTGTGTCTTTAGGTGAAGGATTCCTGGCCAGTAATTTCTCCTGTACCCTGCAGCTGTTGGTGACCTCACCAATTTATCCCTTACAAGGGAATCTGTGAGATCTCCAAATTTGCAGGTGCGTTCCAACATTTTCAGTGAAGCAATTTAGTTTCCTACTCTTTCAGTGGGCTCTTGTGTCCTCCTAAAAAGTGTGTCTCTCCAAAACTAAGTTGATACGTGGGTCAAAGTATTGTTCCAACATTTCCATGGGCATTTCAAATACATCTGAGGGCGCCCCATCACCCTCACCAATAGGCACCTCGTCAATGCTGTCATAAATATTGCACCCTTTAAACCGCAGATTGTGTAAAAGGATGGCCTGCGTCCTATGAGCTGAAACTTTCTCTCCACCAATGGCTACCAGATGAGAGTCAAATAGTTTCTTCCAACGTTTCCAAGGAAGTGCAGGCACTCCTTTCTCTGACAAGAAAGCCGGGGGCTGTGACATGCTACTAACTGCCATGTTGGGGGGAAAAGTAGAAAAGGTGGATATAGTTTTTAAAGTTAGCATAACTACCGTACAAATATTACCCCACTGTGCCTCAAGATGTCACACGCTCTGAGGAGTATTTGAGCAGCCGGTAGAAATGAACGATATGAGCTAGAAGCACTCTAGCGGCCACTCCAAAACCCGTTCAACAAATAAGGGAGTCAATTGTACACACAGCATGTGCAACGTTCTGCTGTAGTCATTACTTAATCAGAGAAGCCCCAATTCAAAACGGTGTCCACACGTCATAGGGGTCATGCTTGCGTCTTGCAAAGTCGCTCAATAGTGACGCTTGGCACTCTGGAATCACTTACGGCAAGCGGTCCCAGTCAACCCAATCATGGTCATCCACGTACTTTGATTCTACCGCTCACCTCATAGCTCATGGGTAGTGCTAGCAACGTTTCAGTGCTCGAGCGAGGATGTTACCTCCTTAAAATGGTGAGCCTTCATTGACCTGTTTTTCTTTAAGTTAAGTGCCTTCCACAAAAGCGCTTGACCGGCAAATTGGCTGAAAACATCTGATCCGATCCAAATCAAATATCCAAACATTCTCTACTGCGTATGGGTTTTCAGGTGTCCAGAGGGGAATTGGTGGTGTAGCTGGCCCCAATTCAGCATCGCTCATCGCCAGTGTTACAACAGTCACTTTATAAACTCAGTTTATTGTATAATACATGCACCACCAACGACCCTGCATGCCAGTACAGCTCCCAGCCTCCAAATGATACTCAGTAGAACATCACCACAATGGAAACAGTGAGCATTCCTGGCATGAGCTGCTGATGTACATTTGAAGGAGCTATGCACATTACAACAGATGCCCTTCTTTAACAGCCATCATACATCTCACTTGTCTGTAAATCAAAACTCCTTCAACTGTCATTCCTCCTCAGCCTCTCTCAGCACCTGTAGGAGCTTGACTGGAACTGGACCCAGGGTCGTAAGTAGACCACTTTTTTGAGGAGGAGGGGATAGTGGGATGGTGCACAAGGGACTCTGAAGTGGCAGGGTCACTCACTGTTTGGAATGAGTTACCACTGAGCGTTGTCATATTAGGTGCGTGTCAAGTGCCACTGTCCAGTGCCTTTGTGAACTAGAAGGCCCAATAGTGCATTAGACCCAGATGAACTGCGCCTAACGCAGAACTTCTCGACTCCAAAGGTTCCTACGGAGGCCTGACCCCACATTTGGCTCCCAGGAAACCAGCTGGACTGACTAACTACAGCAAGCACAGCCTGCCCCAAAAGCACACTCACCCCTCAATAATCTCTCTCCATTGGACTTGCATGCCAGACTTAGCAAGAGAGGGACACCAGTGCTAGGTCAGATCACACCACACATCATGAACAAGTAGGCTCGGTCCAGTCTTGGCAGACTGTGACAGTGGCATCGCTTACTAGCACTAACTGCAATATTCATTCAGGTATGGACTGTTTTTGAGCCGTATTCATTATACAGTACAATGATTTATGGACAAAATATTGTTTTCACACAGTCTGAGGTGGTATTAATTATTTGTTTTTATATAGCGGTTAACAGTTCCCCTATGAGACCTACAGTGTTTTGTGGGTGGTATAGTGATGCACAACCCCGGTGGAACAATGTTATCTCTCTTTTACATTGTGGGCACGTTAAATGTTCTCATTAAGTGTTCTCATGTTCTGAAATAGTCTAATACTGTTTTTTAAAGTCCCTTTTCATGGAAGGCTTTCAGGTTCTTTCCCTTTTGTGTTTGTTTTTTGTTACATGATGCCATGCATTGAGTAATGATAAAGTGATAGCTGCTTTAGAGGGGACTCTTTGTGTGTATGATTCTAGGTCCATCAAATGCCCAGTTGTTAATGGCTTCAAAGGCAGACTTCTATGCTCGTGTTTTGCTTTCTTTATGAGAAGACCAGATTTGTATGGATTACCTCAAAATGTGAAGAGGTCAGTGGGGGTACATTGTTTTTGTGTGACTGTTTATACTACCTCAAATGCGCATCCTTTGGCAGGTTACTTGTCATCATAATTATTATCAATTAAAAGTACTCTAAGCAGGAGCAATGACTCTGTAGTGACAAAGTCAAATCAAATCAAATCAAATTACGCTTTATTCGATTTAAGAATATGAAATCATAAAAGCACAATACATTATAAAAAGATAAAATTACGGCAGTACGTAAATATTACAATCAACAGTCCAATAAAAGCATGTTAATTACAATTTAAAAAAACGTGTAACAAAATACGATGGCAATCAGGAAATACGATAAATTCATATACACCTACAATAGGGCATTTCCCTGCATGCTCATTCTAGATCGGACCACCCCTTTCAGGAATTTAGCAATCGGGTCAATGAACATAATTTCGTCGAGAAATTGTAACTTGATAAAAGCAGGTCGACATTGTCTCAAGTTTTGCCATTTTAAAATGGGCAGGATCCATCTTTTCCTGATAAGGGTATAAAATTTACAAAAAAAGATAACATGGATTGTTGACTGAGCCGAGATATCGTCGCATGGACAGGGGTACAGGGTACGGGACCAGTCATTTATCTTAGGGAAAGTAACCCTGTTATGGAAGTTGCCTAAGCGTAGACGCATTAACAGCATCCTGTCATAATTACCTGATGTTATGGATAAATAAGGTTGTAGCCCCGGTTGTGTCAGGAGTAGTTGGTGTTCCCTGACAGACGATTTCATGACATTGGCGGACAATCTAATCGTCTCCAGGTGGTCTAGACATAGTAATTTTAGTTCCTTCCTGGTAACACGGGACAATTTATCAGGGTTAACATAATACTCAGGATGGCCTAAATCATTCTAAAAGTTTTTAACGAATGCAAGCCATGGGATGCAAAGTGCCCGTTGCAAATTCTGGCAATCATTGATTACCTCCCGATTTAGCCCACTCGCAGTACTGGTCCAGACCTTGTGCCAGAGTAAAACTGGCTGGATTTTAATTAGGTTGGATAAATATGGTAGACCCAACTCAGCTTGGCAGATAAACGTGGCTGTGCTATTCAGGACAGCTAAAAGGTATTTTAAAGACCTATTCTCAACCAGCTGTAGGGAAGCTGTGTTTGCAAAGCCCCAGATGCCTGCTCCATACATAGCTACGGGAATGCATTTAACTTTGTAGATGGTCAACAAATCATCAATGGAGCTCTTGCCTACATTCCTAGAAAAATTTATTAGGGCTCCTATAGCTTTTGCAACAGTAATTTTCTGGTGTTCATGGCTATGCTCCATGAGCCCCGCTTTTTGAACACGATACCCAGGTAGGAAAAATAATTAACAAATTCGAGTTTTCTATCATCTATGAAAATATCTCGGCACTTGACTTTTGGTTTGCTGCATTTCATAACAAAGGTTTTGGTGATATTTACCTTAAAGTCGAGCCTAGACATAAAAGACACAAAACTCGAAACAGTTTTCTGTAAACCTATTGGGGTTCGAGACAGGAGGACGGCGTCGTCGGCGTAGAGCAGGGCTCCAATTTGCCGCCTGCCAATGCTGGGTAAATCCTGACCTTCCCTCAACAGTGTGGCACCCAGGCTATTAATGTATAAGGTGAAGAGGAGGGGTCCAGGATGCAGCCCTGCCTTACCCCCTTCCTAACGGGGAAATTGCTGCTGCGTTCACCTGCTAACCCAAAGCGAACGCTTGCCTGGGCATCTAAGTAGGACTGTTTAAAAAAGTTAATCAGCGGCACTTCCAACCCCA
>CAWUFW010023211.1:0-79838 GCA_963921515.1 Calotriton arnoldi | reverse complement strand
TCATCCTTGAGTGTGCTACCTTGGCCCTTACTGAAAACTTTTTGAACATAATAAACAATTATATCACCAGATACAGGGCACTTCCATGGGGAGCACCTTCGCGCCCGAGCCTGGCATGTCTTTACATGGCGGCGTTCGAGGAAAGGGAGATTCTAGATTCCAACATCCCCTTTCAGGCAAATGTGCTCCTATGGAAAAGATTCATTGATCGACATCCTGATCCTTTGGAAGGGAGATCGGACTAGGGTTGAAGACTTTCTCCAATGGATTAATACTCTTAACCCATTTCTCAAGTTTACAAGTTCTATCTCTGAATATGAGATACCATTCCTGGACCTACTAATAAAACTGGACGGGGGTCAGATTAGTACTACTCTTTACCGTAAACCTACAGACAAGAATAGTCTGTTACATTTCAACAGCCACCACCCGAGAGCCCTTAAACAAAACCTTCCATTTGGCCAGTTCCTCCGTATCCGGAGGAACTGTAGCACGGTGACAGATTTCCAGAAAGAGTCCCAGGTTCTGGAAAGACAACTACGTAGCAGGGATTATCCCCAATGTAACATAGCTCTCTCACAAAAAGAGCAAGGAATCACAACAGAGAAGGCTTACTAGAAATCAGACCTAAAGAAACAAAAAATGATTTACTGACGTGTGTAACCACATTTACACCTGATTCCAACCAATTAAAAAGCATCATTAAAAAACATTGGGGGATCCTGAACACAGGGGATCTACAGTTTCCAACACCGAGGTTTGCCTTTAAACGGACGATCAACCTCAAAGACATGTTAATACATACGAGACCCAAGGTACACACCATAATAGCCCAAAGATCTTTGTGGGATATGCCACCTGTGAAGGGACATTACCCGTGTGGCTCATGTTCTGTGTGTCCATTTACCAAGATGACTAAAGAAATCACATTTGCTAATGGGTTCAGGTGGCAGCTCAATAAACACACGAATTGCAACACGAATAACTGCATCTATATGTTGTTGTGCCCGTGCAATCTCCTTTATATAGGGATGACCACGAGACCCATAAAGATTCGCATCACGGAACACCGTAGCAATGTCAGGTGCCACAAGACCAACACTAAGATGATGGCACACTTTAACACCCTGCACCATCCACCAGATTCCATCAGATGGTGTGTCCTAGAAGCACACCCTGGTATAACGAAAGATGGCCTCTTCAGAATCGAACAACGATGGGTATTGCGATTGGCATCTGATAGAGAGGGTTTAAATGAAGAAATTCCTTGGGCATCCTTGACGAGATGATTATCAAGTCAATACACCTTCGGTATGAGTTTCATTCCTTTAAGGTCATTAGAGGGTCTGTCCTTGATACTTTCACATACAGGATGTAGTATGACGCTAGTTGTCGTGCATTACCTTCTCAATAGTTGTCTCTTTGACCACTTTAGTACATTCTATTTATGAATCCACTGGGTAATCGGATTCCTAGAATGGTTACTTGGATTAAGATTTCTTTGTAACATGTTGTACTTATAGGCAACATTGGGGTCATTATGAACAGCTCAACCCTCGTGACATTAGATATTACTGTAGTCGTGATACACCAGTAAGGCGCTTCCTTACACTTTTGACAGGCCGAGTGTGCCCTGGACATGACTTTATTTACACCACACATTATCTTTGCCGACCGTAAGAGCCAACTCCATTAAGGAACGGCTCGCCCTCTAGGACGCTATTAACATACTGGTTGGCGACATGAGGAATCAACCACGGATTTCACATGCCATTCACAGTATGGCGGCAGTAGCAACCAGTGCGCATGACCGTACGTGGCTTACGTGCATCCGGAAGTACCCGCCCCCTGCATCGGCCGTGCGGTGAGTATACAGGGAAGCACTGTCGGCTTCCAGTGTACCAGCGGCACCGGCAGTACTGGGGTAGGTCTGCTGACCATATGCGCGGATGTCCAAGTAAGTACCATGATCGGCGCCCTTAGGACTTGAGATTTAACTAGGGCGAGACTACTATCCTTACCGGGGCACTACGTTGGAATTAATGTCGATTCCACGAGTGGCGCACCGGTTCTAGTATTGCTAGGGAACCCACTTCACTTACCAACACTTCGCCATGACTCGTCACGGCGAGATGGATGTGGCCTTGTTGGGGTCAGTTGGTTACTTACTAGTAGACCGGAGGTGTTCCCTGTGCATATAGCCTTTTACGATTATGTGGATAAGTTGTGATTGTATACGCTGAGCTTGTTCCCGAACACGAGTTGGGTGGACCTCTCGGCTGACATCTCACACTTACCTATTTGGTGACGTTTGGGTCTTTGGAGGCTGGGGGACCACACCGGTTATCGTGGGGGTAACATGACACATGCGCTGCAAGAGCTTCCACCCTCATTATTGGTGTTATCCTCTTGCGATGCCTGAGTAATCGACACTGATTGTTATATTTTTAGAACTTGACTAATGACTTTGTATCTCTTGCCTAAACAAGGACACTGCACTATTCAGTGTTCGAACTCGCCGGCTACCGATGAATCATCTCTTTTACCCAGACTGGGTGAGTCCTCTTGATGCTAGGAGCAAGCATATTTTACATTTTTTGTACATATTGCTCCTGTGTTTTCATAGCTTTTATTTCTCTGTGCTACTCCATATCGCTCTGTGCATGGTCACTACCACTGTGTGTGATGCATGCCCTTTTATCACAATTTTTATTAGAACACTATTTAAGTATAGTAGGTTCTTACATTGTTCTGATATACTTCTATACTTATATTTTTCTACAGGTTGATGTCATAGATCTGCAGGTACCACTTTTTAGGGTGCTGTAAGGGTGGTCACTTTATTAGTTAATTGTGAACACCTACCAAAAAGTGTGGATAGATCTTAATTTGGTCCTGAAGAATTGCCTTCTATTTGAAGTATCGGCAAGAAACATGTTGACCCTAATGCGCACAGCCCCGTGACCTTCCAACAGGGGTGCGCGACTTTCACGTTTTTAATGAGGAGAGTGGCCACGATCATTAAAATTGTTTTGGGTGGACCACCCCTCTTCTGTTTTAACCTCACTTCTACACTCACTACATCTACACTCACTAGGGCCCTCACACGCACTGCACCTTACGGCAAAAAGGAAATAAAGATCTCCGCCAAAAGGCCCCGTTAAGGGCGCCGATCGAGTATTGCAGCGCCGACCCGATAAGGAGCAGACCCGATGATGAAGCAAGACACCCCACTGATGGGGGGTGTGTGAGGGTCCCTTTTCCAAAAGGAGGCCTAGTTCTCCTGCCCTTAGCGTGTAATTTATTACACTTATTATACGTCATCCTATAGTGTTCA
This sequence comes from Calotriton arnoldi, assembly GCA_963921515.1. Lineage (NCBI taxonomy): Eukaryota > Metazoa > Chordata > Amphibia > Caudata > Salamandridae > Calotriton > Calotriton arnoldi. The sequence continues at coordinate 76,501 of CAWUFW010023211.1, read as the reverse complement.
CTAGGAACTGCATACCATACTGTTTTGCATCCCTTTGGGGCATGTATGCTGGACCTGGATAAATATAGCCCATAGTCCTCAATTTGTTAATAACCCTCTCTTTATTACCTTTTTTCTTCGTCTTTCTTTGTCCGGGGCCCTTTAAACTGTTTTTTCTCAAGTTATGTGAGCAGTATCTTTCTATGTTTGTTTTTATTTACTTTCTTACTTTTGAATTTGTTTATTGTTTATGGTTTCGAATTCAGACGTTTCCCCACTGTCCTTTTGCCTACTCTAGGTGTGATTATGTTTGCTCTTTTTTCATTTTTGATTGTGCACATGTATTGTTCCATCTTCCTCTTGAATAGAACCTTCTTTTGATCAATTGTTAACATGACCAGTGCTGTAAGAATAGTCTATTATGTTATTATATTTGTCCAATCTATCTTGATTTTATGATTTATGTGTGTTAATATTTATAGGTCATTGCAACCAGCTGTAGGATTGTATATCATTGTATGTTTATTCATTTTCAGAAATTCTCCCACCACTTCACTGTTTTGGTACCCACGCCCTAACGAAGGTGTTTGGCCATATCCGTTCTGTACACCGAAACGCGCGTCGGCGCTTGTGATACTCCTACGCTTGTTTGAGTGTTGTGTTATTGTACTTATGATATGTATTGAACATACTGGTACCCTCCAAAATATTTTGACTTATATCTTCAAGGAAATCTGGGGGCACGCTTTTGTTTACATTGCTTTGTTGTATTGCCCTAGTCACTGTATGAATGTTGGTTGTCTGTACGAAAGAGGTATGATGGTATGTCTGCATTTGTGAATGTGTTGAATGAGTGGTGGGATTGTGTAAATATATATATATATTTAATAACCGTTTTTGTATCATATTTGAGTATTTTGCATCTTTATTGGAACAATAAATTTATTTTGTGACACCTTTGTTTCTTCTATTCTCCAGCACTGTCCAGACTATTATATCATATGACGTGAAGCATATTGTTAAATAAATAGGTAGGGGCCTTGTTTGTTTGATTGTCCCACACAAATCATATAGAACAGAGGTATCCTAGTCATGGATTAGATTCCCACAGGCAAAAGCACGAACAAAAACATTTCATTACTATGTCGAAGACGACATACCGAACAAATATTGGGGAGAGGATGTAGCCTAACGGCTAGGGCGGTCAACCTCAAATCTGGGGAACAGGGTTCCAGTCTCGGCAATGACAGTCAACATCCTGTGATTCTGGGCAAATTACTTAATCTCATGTAACGCAACTGGTGCTCATGTAAAGCGCTCTGATACCCGATTTCGGGTCAAGTTTGCGCTATATAAAACTTTGGAAAAAATAAATAAATAAATATTGTCCGTATGAGGACATTGAAATTCCACTCACTTACCAGGAACATTTATACTGGTTTAAAGGCCCCCCACCCCATACAAGAAATAGAGTAAGACTCAGTCCGTTTGGAAGAGACGGAGCTACATGGCCGGTACTAGCTGCCTACACACCACACCCTGACATTGACACAATGCCAGCAGGAGGCTTACTTACACTTCATAAAGAACTAATAAGACTTTACAGAAACATGACACAGTTTGTGATGAGAACACTCACACTTCAGCCAACACAACCAGGACCAGTCCAAACTTCTACAACTAAAATTACACCACAAACATTACACATAGTACTGGGTAAAATGCCCACTAAACGTGAACAAATGCCATTCTGGGTGGCTCAAAAAATAACACAGCTAGAGGCGGTATTTCCAAATACCAGCCCACATGAAAAACACAGAAGAACACAGAATGTTAACAATTTGCTTGCCTATGGGGATAACACCCCAGATAGAGGATTGTACCGCTTGGGGTACAGTTTTCGCTGCCATATATACCAGGACTCATGGTATCCCGTCATTAGCAGTAATACCAGATATATATATTAAGACAAATACAGAACGAGTATGGAGCAGAACCTGCTCTGAACATAGGGATGAAATTACTAGGTAATTTTGCCCAGGTATCAGCTATAATATTAGCAAATATTAAAGGAGAGGCAGCATCGGTGGCAATACGCCAACGCCTAAGGGAGTTCACTCCTCTACAACAGGAATATGAATTACCTAAAATAATTGAAAGTGCCTATGCAGAATTAGGCAGAGACAGCTTTTGGGCTAGAGCAATAAAACCTCAACTAATGGGTAGTCCTGAAAAGGATACCTTTAAGCAAGCACCTGCTTCAAAGAAGAAATGGGATAATAACAAACAACAAAAGAAGCAAGAAAACAGATCTCAATCCAGAGGTAGGTCTCCTCAACAGGAGCCCTCTGAAAGGAGGCATAACCGTAGGAATAGGGATAACAGTAGAAAACCTGACAGGTATCAGGACACTGATACACGTTCCTCTCGTTCCTTTCAGGGTTCATCAAAAAACTCAGAGAGGGAAGGACGGTCAGAACACAGACAAGAAGAGCGTACAAAGCCCAGAGAAGCACAAAGAACTTCAGACTACGCTTCCAAAAAAAACGAAAAGCCTAAAGCAAAACCTAAATTCAAAAAGAAGAAAGAAGCAGGTCTCAAAGTTAGACATGCCCAGAATTCTGAGGACTCAACTACTGAACGGGGAATGGGCTCTGACGATGCTAGACAGCGCAGCAGAAGTAACAATAGCTCGCCAGAACCTGATGGAATTTCTGGTGACAACGGAGTTGAGTGAACATATCAAGGTGGAAACACCTGATACCAGGGTAAGTGTCCCACATAGGTTACATGAAATAACACTCCAAATGGAAGGGGACAAGCCCAGAAATATTAAAGGTCTCTTTTGGGAGAACCTGACTTTTGGCTACGACATTCTTTTAGCTGAACGAGATTGGCCACCTACTATTGTTATGGATTGCACAAAGGGGGAAACGGTAATTATGCCAGCTTTCTCCGACCTCGTTCCCCAATATCTAAAACACACATACGCGCGGGAGTGGGTGGTGGCCCTTGCCCCTGCACTATACCGCAACTACGTCGGGTGGGATGAAGATTCAACCCACCACGTGATACCATTAAAATCTACTTCAACTCCACAGAGACAGTATCCAATTAAGCAAGAAGCTAAAAAAAACAGGTCAGGGAGATCTTAGATCAACTTAAATACCAAGGGGTGATTGAAACTTGCACCTCTTCAATGAATAATCCTTTGTTTCCAGTAATGAAACCCGACAATTCATATCGTCTAGTTTTAGACTATAGACATCTAAACTCATGCACAAAAACATTTGCAGTACAGAACGCACACAGTACCGCATTGATGAATAACATTGTGCGAAAAAAATACAAAACAACACTAGATATCTCAAATGGATTTTTCTGCCAAAATATAGTGCCTGAGAGCAGATATTTGACAGCATTCTCAGCGCTGGGGTACCAGCGTCAATTTTGTTGACTCCCCCTGGGGTATAAGAATAGCCCGGGGTTGTTTTCAGCCAGAGTAACTGAGTTACTTCAGAATCTGGATGAAGAGGCATTGTCCTATGTAGATGATATTTATCTGACGGATGATGACCACTTGACCAGGGTGAGCACCATCATTTTGGGATTCGCCTCTGAGGGCTACAAATTCAAATTCAAAAAATCAAAAATAGCCCACCTCAATGTCCTATATTTGGGATATGAGCTTTCAAGTGAAGGCAAGAGCTTGGCAGCTAACTTTTTAGAAAAGTGTGCGCTGCTCCAACCTCCAAAATCACAAACAAATTTACAATCCATACTGGGATTCCTGATTTTTGGTAGAACATACATTTTGGATTACGCAGAAAGGGTTAAACCTTTCTACGACTTAATAAGACCTGATTTTTCAGTTAGGCAATGGACACAGGAACACACAGATATCCTTCGTTCCCTACAAGCTGACATGATAGCTTCAAAACACTTGCAGACATGCGGAAACGTACGCAATCTGGTGATCCGCGTTTTAGCGGGTCAATCTGGGTACACTTACCTAACCTTCAATGAATGCGAAACAGTGCCCATAGCATACAAATCACACTTATACCCAAACGGTGAAATGCGTTTTGCATCTACAGAGAAAATCCTGACAGCAGTACCGACTGCTGTAGTGAGAGAAAGAGCACTAGCTCAGGGGAAACGAATAATTGTCGTGACTCCAGTACCAGCCTTAGAAGCTGCCACAAAGGCAAGCGTTCCAAAGGCTAAAGCCTTACATCCAAGATGGATACAATGGGCTAATTCTCTCACTGCATCAGATGTACGATACAGTTATGACCCAAGTCTGAAAACACAAACATTTTTGCAATATGAACAAGAATATCCTCTCCCGAATGAAATAATACCTCTAGATCAGTATGAATACATAATTTACACTGACGGATCTGCTCAGACGGCCATTGGAAGTAAACGGCAATACAGCGCTGCATGTGCGATTGCAAAAGGTTGTATGCAGGATGGAAAGTTCCATCCAAGCTGTACAAAAACACAGTCTCTAGGAGACTGCACAGCTCAGCTGGCAGAATTAAAAGCACTATTACTGGCACTGATAAATACGGATCGAGAATTTCCCACACTAATTGTGTGCGATTCTTTGTACTGTGTCCAGTCATACAATGAATATCTTCACTATTGGGGACAAAATGGGTTTAAAGACTCAAAAGGTGACACAATTAAGCATAAAATGCTATGGGAACAGGTAGCTGAGTTGAAAAACGAACTACCAAGAGCTCACGTGATACACACGCTGAGTCATCAACGTGATGGCGTTCACGTTGAAGGGAATTCATTGGCTGATGAAGCCACGAAGGGGGCAGTACGAACTGCGTCCGTAGCTGCAATCACTCGTTCTAAAACTAGAATAGACGGACAGATAATGGTAGCTGTCATTGCTTCACGCAAAGACAATAAGGCATTGCCGAAAGGTTTTCCACTCAAGTACTCCTACAAGTTAGATGCAAACACCGTTCCATTTGCTCAGATTCCAGGAGTGGGGGATAGAGTAATGCCAAACATGGATCGCAGATTAGGCTTAATTTTTGCTGCACACGAGGGTCTAGGTTCTGCGCACGCAGGAGTTATGGTGACGGTTTCTTTACTGAAACAATGCTATTGGTGGCCAGGGTTAAGAAAGCAGACCAAAGACTATGGGGCCGATTCCGATTCAGGCCGGAAATCTCTCCGACCGAGCCGGACCCGGAGAGATATCTGACCGAATCGGACCCGTGCAGCCCGACCGAACGAGTACGATGCGCACGTATGCCATCGGACTCGAGTCGGTCGGACTCCCATTGAAGTCAATGGGAGCCTGTCGTACAACGCGTACGTGGGCTCCCATTGACTCAATGGGTGCGATGCGGACAAGGGCGCCCCCTACAGCGTGTATGCTGCGAAGCGATTTGCGCCATACACGCACAGGTAGGGGGGACCCATGGGTCCCCCCTGTGTGCGACTCGCGCGGCTACGCGTGACAGGGGGGTCCGACACAGACCCCCAAAGTACGGCTCCAACAGCTCTTTCGAGCCGGAGTGCGCGGCTCGGTCGGACTGCTCGCGGCGCGCATCGTACTTACCCGGCCGGGGAACGTCTCCATTGCGCGGTGCGAGTCGTGTCCGTGCGAGTCGGTCGGTGCGGTTAGAACCGAGATCGAGTCGGTCGGAGCAGTCGGGACGCCCGGACGAGTCGGTCGGCGAATACGCATCGTACTCGCTCGCCCGGACGCGCGTACGAATCGGTCGGGAAATAGGGCTCCGAATCGGATCCGGTTAAGCCAAATCCGATTCGGAGCCCTACCGGCCGAGATCGGAATCGGCCCCTATGTCTTAAAGTGCGACATCTGTCAACAGATGAAGGGCTCTAACATAACACGTCCAGCGCAGACACCATTGTTGATATCAGACAGACCTCTTGTGTGTCTATTTGGACCACTGTGGCCCCTTACAATATGATGTGGCTTACAAGTATATAATGGTTGCAGTGGATTCCTGCTCGAGATTCCTATGGGTATGGCCTCACCCATGGAGTAATCCTTTTTTGTTTTTGAATAGATTTTTTGTGGGTTTGTAAAGTTTTTTTTTTAAATTTCTTTTTTATGGTAACAAAAATGGCAACTGGGACAGGAGAAATTCGAAAAATGTGCGCTAAGAAATGTGCAAAAAATATAATAGAGAGGAACAAATTATCATGTATGATTTTCCGCAGCATTGCGAATAGCTGCAACACACTGCTCACCACCACTTATAACAACACCACAGTCCATGCAATTCGTGGCCATTCGCGGAAACTCTGGAGCCATATCTGTAGTACTAGTCTAGACCTCTGAAGGGACATTCTGACCGGGAATTGTTGCAACTGATGGAGATGGCCCTCCAGCTTCTCTTTGCTTGTTTGCCAGTTGCAGATGTTTTCTATGGTAGGTTTTAAGATGATATAACATGGACGTTGTCTCAAATGAATATGTTTAGTTTGTGCCTCTAGAGAGGGTATTGTCACAGATTGTGCACTGGACTAGTTTTGTGACAGTTTTTGTCTCCCCAGATGGGATTTAAAAAAATCCCAAGCAACACTTGCCCTCTTCTGGGGAGGCTCCTCATCTTCAATATCTTCTGTGTTGACGTCCACCACATCCTGCTCCTGTTGTTGTTGTGTCTGATCCCCATCTCCTTGCTGTGTTGCCATTTTTGGTCCAAAAAAGTCCCCAAAAAGTCTACAGCCAAAATCTACGACCTGCTCACTATAAAGTTCTGGAAAAGTACATGAATAAACTGGGAGAGTATAGCATTGTAAGGCCAGTCTTAAAAACATTTGGGAAAGTACATAAATCCGGATGGGAGATTTACTATCCTAATTTCAATCCAACTGTTTAGATGCACCATACAGATGTCTCCCATTTCTTCTGTTTTTATTACAGTAAACACTTTGAGAGCATATACATGCATCTAAACAATAATTGTGTGGTTTACAATAGCACCAATGTTACATTACTGTCACCTATAACCAATAATTACTTATACAAGCAAGGGAAGGGGTTAGTAGTCCGGTAGGGATCTCATCGGCATTCTTGAGGGCTAAGTGAGTCAGAGTGCTCAATGAAAACTAACATTTTCAACTTACACAGGTTATCAAGTGATTAACATACATATTGACAGCATATGAATACAAAGCTTCCTAAGTGACTAGTCAAACTATAGGGTTAACCTCCAGTGTAATTTCATAGACAGAGTGCAATATTACAATGCTGTCAATCCATAAAGTCTGTGCATAGCCTTTTATGTCTCATCTGACTCAGTGTGGGTTAGTGTTGCCCACTGTAGTGCCTACCAGGTTCCAGTCATAAAACTTGCCCTGACCTCAACATGGTTGACATAGACCATGCGTTTGGCTAGGGTGGTCTGGCATAGTTTTTTGGCTCTAAGTTTGTAACATACACATCCCAAATCAGTGCAATTGGACCCTTCAACCCTTTTGACATATCAATGTAATCATATCTGTTTTCACTCTAGCCCATCTTTGCAAGTCCCGCAACCAGTGTCAGACATCGGGTGTTGCACAGTCTTTCTTTGACTTGGCAATGTGCCCCTTTAAAAGTGTGAGAGCCAAGTCAACAAATCTTCATGACAATTTATCATTTTCAGGACTTAGCATTTGGCCCAAGAGGCACATCTATGGTGCAGAGGGTAAGGGCGATCCACTAGCTCAGAGATATCTCCAATATGGTCTTCCATGCATGGTGCAACAATGGGCACTTCCAAAGCCTGCACTGATCTGTTGGCAGTTAGGACATTCTGAGGACGTTCCCTCAAAAATATATTGTACACGTTTCAGGGGAAGGTACGTCCGGTGTAAATAACTGAATTGTCTGAATTGAAATCTCGGGTTCCCTGATTGTGGGTGATTTCAGTTCCCAGATCGGTTTCCCATTTATCTCTGATGCTTTGGTTTGCAGTGTAAATTATAAAGTGCAGTCCCAGTTTTCCTACCGGTGCCATTAGAGGGCAACCCGTGCAGGGCTGTCAATATAGCTAAGTCTGAGTGACCCCTCTCCCCATCTTGCTCATTATATGGTAGAAAATGCTCACCCACTATGTTATATGTGTCCCCCATATCCTGAAATGTGTGCAGGCCACCGTCGGTGTAGAAGTCATCGCCTAGTGACACACCGTTGTCTCTGCAAGACTGCCTCCCATGTCACAGTGTAATATTCTGCTTCTCTGGCAACACCAATAGCCATAATTGTGGGGAGGGATGGCTGCATATGTGAACATATCTGTGCCAACATGATGTCACACCATCAATAGGTTGGTCTCGTTAGGTAGTGTCTTGGAAGGGTTCATGATCCAGGCAAGCATAGGCATGCTTTCGCTGAGTCGCGTCACTTCTGATCTTTTTGATTATGGTCCGTGCACCAACCAACGCACCAGTAAATTTAATTTTGCTGCCACAGATTATAGTTCGGAATTGGGGCACCCTTCCAACAGCAGGTGCTGTAACTTTTGTAGTGTGACTCTTTTCCTACCACTACGCTATATTAGGTGCAATAGGAGACTGTGAAGAATGTTGAAAAAGGAACAGGTGTGGAGTACCGTCAGGGCTGTAAAAAAGTATAGTAGTCATGGCAGTTTTAGCATTTTACCTTTCGCCACAAGACCCATTGGAAAAAGCAGAAGTGAGGTCCAGAATGTTAGGGATCTTCCAGTCAGCGTGAGTGCCCTGCCCAGATTACTCTCAATGAGGTCATTAGTTGTGTTACATATATGCACTCCTAGATATGTAAACATATCAAAGAACTATTCTAGCCTGGTCTGTAGAGCTGTACCTCTGCAAATATCGGGTACCGATTCTAGAGGAAACAGTCACAATTTAGTCTAGTTCATTTTAAGACCTGATATTTTATTGAATTTCTCTAATAGCTCAATGAGACTTAGAGAGTCTCACGTGCATTCCGGGGATAAGTCAAGGCATCTTTGCTGTACAAGGATATTACATGACACCTGCCAAATGCTTTTATCCCTCAGTCTAAAGCCTTTGTGCGTAGCATGCATGCCAGTGGCTCCGTGGCCAACACAAAAATTAGTGGGGAGAGAGGACAATTTTGCTGGGTTCTCTACATATGTCACAGTGGTCCAAGATGATTTGGCCTCCCTTAACCCTGGCCATAGGATGGCTGTACAATGTTCATTCCCAGCTGAGAAATATCTTCCCCATACCCATTATCTTGAGGACTACCAGGAGATAAGACCACTAAAGAGTGTCCAATGCCTTTTCAATATTTAGAGATACTGCCAGGCATTTTCATTTGCTGTTTTATTTATTTAGAGGAAGCAGGGCTGGACTAATTGCTTATTGCTTTAGACTGGCAGGAGAGAGATACTTACTTGTGCTGGGCCCATCTCAGTGAAAGAATGGCTGGTGGTTCCTGCAGAGTGTCGGTGCTGTTTCGACTGAGTTTTCTGAAGAACACATTATACAACAGTGCACTGACAATTAACTATATTTACAGCAGTCTATGAACTCTCACATAGTCTTGAGTATCTGGATATACCTTTCTTTGTGGGCCAAAGTGTCTTTCCTACACAACCATGATACCATGTTGCAGCATCCAGGACCCAGCTATCAGTGGTGTAACGAAACTTGAGGGGCCCCCCTGCAAAGTACTTGGAGGGGGTCCCTCACCCTCCGCACCCAATCTGGAGCTCTCGGGCCAGGGGCCTGCTGCCGGCGCACAGTGCCAAAGGGCGCCCCCACACCTAGGGGGATGGGGGCTTTTGTTACGCCACTGCCTGCTGTATGGATCTAGGGTTGTCTTTGCAAAGAACAGTTGCTTCGTTTGAACGAATTGAAGGGGCAGAACTATTTCTTAAAGTCTAGTTGTATGGTGGAAACAAATGTCGAACTATTTGAAGATTTAATATAAACTTTCTTACAGACTGTAGGGCTGTCGCAGCTGAGGTTCATCCTTCCATGAACAGGAAGGATTCTTAAGTCATGACTATGTAGATCAAGCTATGTATATATGTCAAAGTGTAAGGTATTAAAATGTTAGCATGTTATCACGAGTTGCCAAGATAGGAATTGCAAAATATTAATGTTTGCTAATTTCTTCACAGTCATACAAGAAAGAAGTAGAAACTATAACCATTCGTCCACAGAAAGTGCATAATGTCAGCTACTGAGATAGTTACTTTACTCATAGAGAGAAGTGTTGGTATAGTATGTTTAGTTTCCGAAATCACAAGTTTCACGTTAAAGTACAGAGAGCTGGTTACACAGAGAAATTGCTAAGTTGTAGCCATTCACTGTGACAGTTAAGTGCAAACCTTTCATGGCAAGTTACTAAATATTTTTCTTAGCCTTTAGACATCCGCTTTATCCTGCAGCCATCAGTGAGTGATGAGTCAGAGTGGTGGAAGTTACTGCGTCTGTTTTTTCTTAATGCCTTTTCATTTCCCCTTTTCTACCACTGGGTCGCATATCCATACATATGTGGACAGTGTTGGAGGAGTTTCGAGATGGAAAAGTGGATCACAATTTCTATTAGAATCAAAGCACAAGGTGAGTTCATCCCGATGGAATCCTTTTGTATCTAGGGACTTTAAATATTTGATATTCTCCACCTCTATCCAGTTGCTTGGCCCGGAGGTGAGCACCAAATAGAGTGTATCTTGCATTGTGTTAGTAGAAACTCTGTTTTTGGCTGGTTCACAGCTCCTCTACGGATTGTGCAGGATCAACAAAAAAGAATTCATAACTTCTCAGAAATAATGTAATAATAATAATTCCAGATTTGTAAAACTCAAACTTATCACCCCTAAGGGTATCCAGGAGCTGGTGGCTATCTGGCAGAATAAGTGAGCTATTGCCCAGAGTCACTTGACCCTGAGCTGACCGGCCACAAGGGATCGAACTGTGGGCCCTGCGCTCTGGAGTTAGCTGCTCTGGCCGCTGCACCACACCTCTCATCTGAAAGCCAAAGTCATATGCTCCCATACCAGTTACTACACTCTGGTGCTATCTGCATCCACACAAGGTGAAGCCCGCTCTTCACCTGCAAAAAACTGGAGCCATATAAGTGCTGTTAATAAGTCAAAATCATAGACGAGAATATCTGCCTACATGGAAGCATTTTCCTATGAATAGTAGCCATATAGCATGTGCCTCAAAAGAGCTGTGCCTGTCTGCTACAGGCAGAAACATGTTTTTCGTCAGTCGATCCGGTGCCACAAATTGGGTTATTAATTTGGGGAGTACACTTACCAACTTAATAAACAATCTGGTTAACTGTGAATAGCTGCTCAACACCTGAAAGGTATGGGGCGACCATCAAATACATTCCCAGAGAATTGTGCTATGTCATGTGGTACCAAACACCATTAAACTTAAGAACACAGAGCAACAACGTTCCCAAGCAATTCAGAAAAATAACGACAATGTTGATAACTGTAAGGACACAAAAATCATGACAATGGGTTAGAGACATTTGAGAAATGGATTTTTAGATGTTTAGCCAAAATGCACCAAGAACTGATAATGCACCATTCAGAGTCAATGTTCACGATAGGCAGGTATAGTTTATTTAAACATGGACTTAGCACGTGCAAAATATGAACATAAATTTTTGCTTGAATGTACCCAACCCTGCTTCAAGTTCAAGAATATTTTTCACGAATGTAGTACATTGTTATTTCGAGAGGAATGCCAGCATGGAAATTGGCAAGGATTTTGTGTTAATCATAATTTTAGTAACTTTATACTGACGTAATGTGAATACATTTTATGATTTTCCCTGTACATCTTTCAAAATTAAAAAAAGAAACTCTTATTGCATTAGGATTTTTACTTTAAAAAAATGCATATTGAAGGCAAGTTTTGCTTAGGTGCTGACACGCCCAAAGTAAAACTGCAAACATAATGCTTAAAAACATGCATACCATAAATGATATAAATGCACTCAAAATGGTAGCAGTTATGGCCTTTTCATAGGCAGTGAAATATATCAACTGACAGACATAAGGTAACATTAATATAGGGGATAACAAGGTGATGCAGAAAAATATGAAATTCCGTGGTATCTTTTGAGTTCCAGAGCTCCCATTGTATGTCAATAATTGTTCCATAAAGATGCCTGGAAATCAAATGCCTATATAAGAAAGTGCAGTTTTTGGGAGATAGATTATTTCATCTGCCTTTAAAATCACAATGCTGTTTGCTTCTCCTAAATAATTAGGGCCTCATTTACTACAAAATGAGGCAGCATGGCGCTGCAAACCATTTTGCTGCGCCGAGCTGCATCATTTTAAAAGCACAGGGATGCGTCATATTTACAACAATATGACACATCTCTGTGCTTTCCCCTGCGCTGGCTCACAATTGGCTGTCATGCGGCAGCGCAGGCACCCTTGCATCATGTTGCAAGGGTGCCTGCGTTTTGGGATGATTTGTTTTGTGCAGGTATGGACACCTTCCTGCACAAAAACAATAATTGATGGCATGTTCCTCTTTCAATGGAAAGAGGAAAAAACTAGGAGAAATACAGGTATTTCTCCTCATTGCGCCACTCTTACGTCTCCCCAGGGGTAGGATTCTGACGCATTCCCAGCTTTACAAAACGTTGTTATTCTGTGAATGGATCAGGTTCCATGGATTTTGTGTGGGAACAACCACAGCAACACCGATGGAACACCCCTTTCTTGCAGAGTAATGTGTAAAAGGGGCCCATATTTACTAGGCCATGAAAAGTCACGCAGGGTGACTTTACGTGACCTTGTAAATATGGGCAATCCCATTGCGCCTCCGGTGTGTCAAAAAAAGTGACGCACCGGTGGCACAATGAGCTTGTAAATGAGGCCCTTAATTTATCTTGATAAACTACTTTCTGAAAAATGTCCAATGATAAATGATGAATAGTTGTTAGATGTTTAGAAAATATTTGGATCTCTGACCTGGTTGCTGTCAAGGGTTTAGATGAACTGTGAAAAGTTTTAGTCTTCATAACAACACGAGTGAGAATGACAGGTCAGTACATTGGATTTCTAGCTAAACATTGATACCTTAACATTATAAGCATTGACAGTTAATCAATATTTTGCAGCAAACTACAAAAGTGACACATTCACAGATTATGGGGATTTGAATTAGAACCAGTCGGGAGGCAGTCACAAAGGTGAAATAATTTGTGGCATAGCTCAGGCTGTGTTTAACAAAATAACCACAAAAATGTGTTTTCTCAGTGGGGATCATAACATGATCATTCAAAATTTGTACCAGGCAGCAAGGGAAACCACCAGAGACACGTGAATGCAATATTTGTATGTAACCCTATCAATCAAACAACAAATGCTATTAAAGAAAAAATAACCCAAGTGCCCACACCAATTTAGAGTAAATGATTGAAAGAATAATGAGGAAACTGCCACTGAAATTGAGATGATTAGATATGGTTTCAAAAGTTATTAAGAAAAACCAAACAAGTGCATTAGAAAATGTATTTCAATATAAATCAGTAGAATCTGTAGCAATCATAGATGTTCAGCGGGCCAAACTATGCTGACCAGTGAGTGAATGTGATTAGAAAACGTTTGGGTGTAGGCAGGAACTTATTTTGACTTCCAAAGTTAATTTGAGCTTATGGGGTGATTCATGAGGCTGTGTCCCTGATGATCACTTTGAAGGCAGTGACCATGACTCAAATTCTAAGCATGTTTTGCAGCAATGGATGTCCTCTGAGTAGAAAAAGGTTGTTCTCCTAACTGAGGAGATTGCACCCTTCTAGAGTGAAGCAGCTAGGTTCCTGTGGTATCTGAAATTTGTAACGTTTGAGCTCTTGCCCACAAATTTTAAGGCTTTACGTGCAAAAGATACGTTTTTGCAAAATGGGAAAAACTATTTGAAGACGTTTCATGAGTTCTTTCTGGATCCTCAGGATGCAGTTGGAGTTAAATCAATTCACAACAGAATAGCTATAATGTGGCAACAAAGTGCTATAGGTCCATGAAATCCTACCAGCACTGTACTAGACAACTCAGAATACTCACCTAAATATCAGTATTTATTTGTTGCAGGCCATTGAAGTCCCACACACCGGCAGTTCTAGATAGCATGTTCCACAGGTTGTAGGCCTTTGCATCTCTGTGATCTTCTTTGAGAGCTGGTCTTCTGAAATCCAGGAGCTATTTCCCTGAGACAGAGATTCAAATTTTAGAATAACATTTACTCATGGTATTTCTCTCAGCAGAAAAGAGGGTTTCCTTGATCCACCCAATAGGGATCTCTTCATTAATCTTCTCTTTTATAGGCCACCCCAAATGAGGTACAGCGGGTTTAAATGTCATTACTACAGTGAGCAGCCTACTCATGGGTTGTAGGTACCCCATAACCAATTCCTAGCTAACCCTAATGTCTCACACTCCATCTTTCTCAGCAGTTTGATGTTCCAGACACTGCACCAATTCAGAAAGGTCCTCAAAACCTGGCTCTTCGAATGACCCCAGCGGAGCATTCGCACCTCCCCCCAGCACCTTGAGACCCTCACGGGTGAGTAGTGCACTTTACAAACCCTGATTGATTGATTGATTTGCATTCCATACTAAGGGCCCGATAATGGCCGCCGTGGTGGTCAGCAAGTGCTCCTTTACACTGCGGCTTGTGCTGCGGCCCAGGAAAAGGGCCGCAGCACAAGCCGCCGTATTAAGGAGCACTTAGTGCACATCCACGCATCATGTGCCATGCAACATCGTAATGAGGCCCTAAGTTTCTTGGTCTAAGTTAGGTAAGTCATTAGTAACTAAATTACCTTTGACTGAATAAGTATAAAATGTGAACATTTTATTACTGTTTAATGCACAGATTTGAAATCTGTGTCTGGATTTGGGTTTTTTAACTTAGATTTTATGTGCCTCTCAACCTTGATTACAGTGACTTCTTATAGGATGAAGAAAATCGTGTAGGTCAAAAAGTACTTCTAGGAGTAGTCAAACTTTGGGCACAGGGTTGTCAGCTTTTGGTGTTCTATGCAAAGTCAACATAAGTGACATTTGTCAATGGGCAAAATATTCTGTTCTATAGTCATGTAGGTCAGCACATATGTATCTGGACGGAGAGGCCTTAAACTTCAAGAGGACCTCGCTTAGGATTTACTGGTCATTTATATTTGTCAACTTCAGACAAAGTCTCAAATTTGCCAAGCCAGTCTCATGCTCATATGTTTTCCACAGGGAGAGAAGGGAACATCAATATAACTACAACCTATATAGCTTAAATACGATCCCCAGACCAGAACCCAGATCAATGGACACAAATGGTGAGTGTTAGAAATGGGATCTCTAGTTGGCAAGGGCTTGCACCTTTGTCCAAGTAGGGACCCTTCTTCCTAGTCAGGGTAAGGGTTGTTACACTCGTGAAGTAACCCCTGCTCACCCTCGTGGTAGCTTGGCACGAGCAGTCAGGCTTAATTCAGAGGCAGTGTGTAAAGCATTTGCACATAACCAACAGTAATACAGTGTAAGCACTACAAACGGACACCACACCAGTTTAGAAAAATAACCAATATTTTATATACTCAAGACAAGACCAATTACGACAAAAATCCAGAATACTATACTTTACGAATGAATACTTGATACGTTAACTTCTTCTTTGCAGGAATAGCACAAAAGCAAAGTTCGATGCGAGTCGGTAGCTCCGTCCGAGCCTACCGTGATGCTGAAAACCACAGAGTCTAACAGTTCCAGCCGACCGCGTCGATACGGGCCAGCAGAGTCATGAACAGACTCGGTCACAGTACCTTTTCTCGTTGTGGCTGGTACGGGAGTGTACGAGCCGGTCGGCGTTCGTCGCGGTTGCGGTGCAAGACGGAGCGATGCAAGGTGCGGTGTCCCTCGATGCGGTGCAGGCAGCGGCTCGATGAGCGTCGTGCAGACGGAGTCGGTGAGCCCAAGGCGTGCGATGCAGGGTGAGACGATGCTCGATGCGGTGCTGACAGGTTGCGATGCAGGCGACCCAGCCGGAGTGCGGGAGCTGGCGTCGGACAGCGATGCGAGTCGGAGCGGTGCGTCGCAGACGTGCGGCGGTGCCCCAAATGCGGTGCGGTCTCGACTCTTGAGCCAGTTGCAGCGACAGTGTCGGTCTGGTCCGGCTGGCCCAGTGAAGCGATGCGATGCGGAACTGCGGTGCCCACAGGTCACGGTGCAAGCAGCGGCTCGATGTTGGCGGCGTCGGACGTCGCCCACGGTGAGACCAGGGTTGCGATGCGAAGCGGGGCGATGCGGTCTGCGGTGCAAACAGGTCACCGGCCAGGGATGGATCCGGTTGAAGGAGTCGGTTGCGGTTCCCTTCCTCTGTGGCAACTGAAACAGCGTTCCAGAAGCGGTACCCAGAGGCTTGTGAAGTCTTTGCAGTCCCTGAGACTTCTTAACAGGAGGCCAGCTCGGTTTCTGGCCCTTGGAGATACTCAGCACAAGTTTGGAGAAAGTTCAGTCCAGTCCTTTCACTGCCCAAGACAGAAGCAGCAACTGCAGGCCAACCCAACAAAGCAACAACACAGCAAAGGGGCAGTACTCCTCCTGGCAGCTCTTCCAGCTCTTCGTCTTGGCAGGTTCCTTGATTCCAGCGAGATCTAAATTCAGGGGGGTCAGGGCCCCAATATTTATATCCCAAATTCCTTTGTTCTCTGAAGGCAGA
This sequence comes from Calotriton arnoldi, assembly GCA_963921515.1. Lineage (NCBI taxonomy): Eukaryota > Metazoa > Chordata > Amphibia > Caudata > Salamandridae > Calotriton > Calotriton arnoldi. Next base: position 59,830 of record CAWUFW010023211.1, on the reverse strand, counting down.
GAGGCCTTCGCCTAGTCCAAACCAGTTCTGGAGCACTTTGTTGACAAGTCTCCGTCCCTTCTTTCAGTGAGTGGGCCAGGGACATCAGACGCACCACAGGAGGTGGAGCCAGCATTGTGGAGGGAAGGCACTGTCCTATTCAGGGCCCAGGTGCGACCCCTCCCACCCATCTACAGGTCGATCTGGCTATTCAGCCCTGCGCTGACTCACCCTGTCTCCTGGCATCCCCCAGCCCCTGTCACTCACATTCCAGACAAGGAATACACAATCTCGCAGGCAGGCTTGGATGGTTAGACAAGAAAATACCCACTTTCTAAAAGTGGTATTTTCAAACACAGAATGTTAAAACCAACTTCACTAAAAGCTGCATTTTATCATTCTGAGTCCAGGCATACTAAACTCGAATTTCTACCATGTTCCCGGGGTCAGTTAGGATTATATACTGTAATAATCAAAACCGCCCGTTCTGGCCTAGGGGGAACAGGTAGCCTTGCAATAGTGAAAAACGAACTAGGCTGTAATTCACTATCAGGACATGCCGCACACACCCGGGCATGTCCTACCTTTCGCAGTACAACGCACCCTGCCCACAGGGGTACCTTGGGCCTACCTTAGGGGTGACTAACATGCAGCAAAAGGGAAGGTTTAGGGACTTGCAAGTGTGTGCACTTGCCAAGTCGACATGGCAGCCCCAGGCTGCGCACGGAGCTCTGCGATGGCAGGCCCGAGTTACACTTTACGGGCTGTTTGCGCGGGTGGCACAATCCAGTGCTGCAGCCCACCAACAGCATTTGGTCTATAGGCCCTGGCACTCGCAGTGCACTTTACAAGGGACTGATAGATAAACCAAATAGGCCAATCATGGAAACACCAATCCATAATACATTTTTTACAGGAGCACTTGCACTTTCCCACTGGACCGCAGTGAGGAAAGTGCGCAGAATCATTACACCAGCAAAAACAGAGTCAAAACCGGGAGGTCAGAAAGCAAAAAGTCAGGGGAAACACGCCAAAAGATGCCAAGTCTAACAGTGAGGTTAAGAAAAGCAACTAAATGGGGCACCATTGATAGAGAAGTTTACGACAAATGTTTTCTGATATGTATCTCTTTCTGAGGCCACATGTTGTTTTGTTTCGTAGCTTGTCTGCCAATTAACTAAAGAACTGCAGAAACCGTAAACAGTTTCGTAGAATTAGATAGTGCTTTTAGATATACAAACTGTTCTTTTGTGGATATTAGAGTGAAAATACAAGTTTATTTTGCACAACATTTTATTAAAACAGTTTCAAATATCATTTTTTTTATTGATGGCTTGAGAAACTAGTCAAAGAAGAATCGTATTTGGTATTATTATGTTCAAAATAACCATACCAAATGTACATCTGACCTTGATTGCTTTAAAGTGTACCATTTTATGACATATGACATCATTTTAGGGACAAAGGATATTAAGTTTTACTTTTCAGAAAAATTATATTTCATATTTGGGTGGTTTTGTTGCATTACTTTCATTTAACATAGTGTTCATTTTCTTTACAATTTGGACTAGGCTTTGGCTTCAATTTTGTTTTATATGGAATCTTAATTTTTATGATAAGAAGGGAATCAAATGAGCTACAAATAATCTCCACTGTTATCAGCCAGTGTAATGTTCTGGTGACATTCTTTCTTAAAACTGGAAGTAATCTAGTGGGTCTTCTATGGAGTTTCTTTGGGCAAACCATTATTTACATTTGGCAGCAGAAAAACAATTGAGACAAGAGGTTTGAAGGATGACCCAAGCAAAGACATGAACCATTGAAAGGATACAGCTTATCAGGACCTCACCACTATTACCATTGTTTCTTAATACTGATACATTTTTGTAAGTCCCCAATTTTATTTCAGCCCAGATAGACTTACACAGCCCCCTGGCAAGCACAGGTATTAACCAACTTACCAACAGGTGTAAGAAAGACAGACAAGCTGTGACCCAGCCATTCCCATGACTTACCTGAAGATAATGTGTATCGATTAATGGTCAGAGACTGCAGGATTATATTTATTAGTGAGTTCTGGAGCCCCTTTCAAATAACATGGACACATACAAGTTACCCACACTTTGGGGCTGATTTTGACTATGGTGGGTGGAGGTAAGGTAAGTCTATCTGTCTGGTGGAGTACTTTACAGCCGCCATACTGAGAACCCTCCATCCACCAAAAAGAGTTGTCCGCCATTCCTGCTGACAATTCTAAACAGTGGCAGGAATATCTGTCCCGGCATTTCCAAATTCCCAAAGTGAGAATTTGTTTTAGCAAAAAGTAATTGATGGAACCCGCTCTGTGAGAGTTACATCCCATGGTGTGGAGGTGGGTATTATTTTTTTTTTTACTGTCCACCATTGGTCTTACCAGGTGGTGATGAACAACATAAAAAAACACATAATACCATCCACTTCATATCCGGCCGATGGTGTTATATGTGAACCCTATGATGGACTAAATTTCATCAACCTGTGAGTGGGAGGAGTATGTCGGCAAAGAAACTGGAATAGTTTCCGTCGCTGACATACTTAAGGACCACCCACATGTAAATTAGGTGGGCGGAACTTCAGCATGGCAAAGAGAGTATTCCAACTCTGATGTGACAGAGTAGTCTCTCCACTAAAATCTAAATCTGCCCCCATGCATTTTTAAAAAGGTTATCAAATGTTAAAGCCTTGTTTTAGTGCAGATTATATGAATGAGCATTAGTACAGAAATAAAAACAATGATGAAAAAGAAAAATATGATACTTGTAAATACGAGACAAACTGGCAACAGATCGGATGATGATCTTAAAGAAAATCATTATGGAGTCTATCTGTATTGGAATCCCTCCCTCCCTAGCCTCTAGCTAATATCTACATTAGTGTCAAAAGTGTTATTTATATAAATGAGTTTCCTAAATGGCCTCTTTACACACATACCTTTCACTCATAGACCTTTCAATGTTTCTCAGTCTGCAGCATGCGAAGTCCCTCTCTTTTTTTATTTTGTCATACTTTCCTTGAGAAAGCAACGGAAAGCACAAGTCCACACCAGTGCATGACCTTCAAACAGATTGTTGATGACTTCAGTGCTTTCCTGAGATGCTGAAGCTTCTCGCTCTGCTAAAATGCCTGAGCATTCCCCCCTCCCCCCACTGTGCATATCCAAAGGCCATGCATGGGAAGGATTGACTGCCCACAGAGTGAAGATGGTCGCATGGCCTGGCTGAATGCCAATCCCTGTGCAAACCCTCTGCTGTGCTTGGCAGAAGGTGTTGGGCACTTGTGGGGAGTTGGATACAGGGTCTATCTGGAGGCCAAGTCCTGTAGCTAAATGCATGCAGACTGGGGGTTGATTGCTTGTAGCAAAGTTGGCCAGAGGGCCCTGTGGCCAACCACAGCTGCACACAGCTGAAGGATGTGCACAGCAGAGGTTGGTCACTCGCAGCAAAGTTGGCTGCAGGGCCTTTTGTCATAAGCACTATAGTATTACATACCTGAATATACATATATTACTACATGATCTTCAAATATTACGTTTTTTTGGGTCATTGGGTCACGGTTACCTGTGATGTCTGAACTAATTGCCTAATTGAGTGGTTCGGGTAACATAAACCACAAGGCGGAAGGCTACGTAGGGTGTAAATATCACCAGAACTCTGAGATGCACCAAACTAAACGTGTTACCTGTTCAGTGTTTTTTATATTGCATGTTTATTTTGAGGTAGTTAGTTGAACAATGTCTTTTTTCAAAAAGGAAATTGAAAACAGTAAGTGAATTACTAGGCTTTAGTATTTGCAGTAAAACAAAGCAAAATTACATTGTTAAGAATGTTGGATTTTAGAAAGAAAGTATTGTTTGGTTACAAAACATATTCTGTCTGGAGAAGGGAAAGTGGACACTCGTAAATCTCTACAGAGCAATTAGTGGCTATCATTATGATTTCATGTCTACCTTCATTTAAGTGACCATGAGGCTTGCTCAATGACAAAAAAAAGATGACCTAAATGCAGGATGAATTCTAAAGAGGTCTGCAATTAAGTGCCTTCTGACAATGCTGGAAGTTGAACAGTCACCCTAAATGTAATCTTACTACCCAAAAATGTGTAATCTTTTGGCAACATTTTGTTGGGAATCTTAAATTTGTTCTGAGTGTGTGAAGGCATACCCTGTTCTTTAATAATGTATTAAAAGTCCTTGCTCCTGTAGCAGTTGAGTTAATTTATTGTGCCAATATTTGTTCCTGTGTTACTAATTTTGATGATTTTGTGTTAATCTTTGATGTGGACTTTCTGATAGTAACGTGATTATGCCCGCTTCCATAACTAAGAGTAATTTTGGGGGAAAAACCCTACAGTGAGAGCACATTTATCGAGCTAGAACGACTACTCATGCTGGTGTTTAGGTTCTGTTGCATTTAGCGCTATTTTCTTAGCACCAAATGCATCCTCACATCCATTTTAGATGCAAGAATGTATCTCGCACTAAGAATCAAGTGCTAAATGCCAGGATTAAATTGGGCCAAAATCCTACCATCAGTGCACATTTAGCGAGAGTGAACAACTGCTCACGGTCGCTATTCATGTTCTGTTGCATGTAGCACTAGTTGTTAGCGCAAAATGCATCCTCGCGTGAGGGGTAATTTTTACACTCAGAAAATATCGCTAAATGCAGAATGACTCTTCTCATGAAATTCCGCTGAATCTCGCTGAATTTTTAGGTAATTCCCTGTGATATTTCTACACAGAAATATGCCAGTTACGCCTACCCCTGTTGGAAATCCACAAGGCAGTAGTCATTATACAGAGAACAAGTTATTTATATTGTATTTTACATGGATTTGGCACATTTTACAGAGTGTGCTCAACGTTTGCAAATCTTCTGCTCTTATTTTTTTTTACCTCACAGTTACTTGGAGGAAAACGAAAAGTAAATGAATCCTCACTACAATGTTCTCATTACAGAGAACACCAGCTGATCTCTGTGCACATCTTGAGGCTTTCTAACTGGTCTCAGAAGAACAACTGTTACAGAGTTGTCCCACTAAAAAGATTACCAGCTTAGTTCAGAGATAAGCATGGATGCTAGCCAGGGCAGAGGAGACAGTACAAAGTTGTGCTCAACCTTTCTCTTTGAAGCCTGCTATAACTTCTAATTACTTGCCAACACTTTTCAGATTAGGACCAGTGATACTACATTCCAGGAAAGCCTGGCACGCAGCAGAACGACTGATGAAGGGGAACATCCTCTTTCTGAAAGGAGGGCCAGCTTGGAGCTGGCCAAACCCTTAAATAAAACTGTCCAGCGATTGTACAGGAGGATTACATTTGAGAAAAAGCTTTTCAGAATGTAAGTGAATCTGGCCAGATAACACAACGGCTCCCGTGAATACCTGACATTTAAATATGATTTGGAAAATGCTTGTTGCTGAAAATCCACCACTTGCCAAAAAGACGCGCGTGCTAGAAGCTGGAAGGCCTCATACTGACTGTTGCACAAAGTGAAAAATCAGGCGCACGCGTGTTTTCGTGCCTGGGTTTCCACCACGCACAGAATTATGGGATTAATACAGATTATGGTTACACCAGTGCTTCGTTGAGGCAATTTACTCCAGGTCCCATTCAGACGATATTTGGTGGGAACAAGTACAATACAGTAGCGTATCTAGTGTGTCATGGGCCCTAGTGCAAGGGCGGTAATGGGCCACCTGGCTTCTGTAATAATTATGGCTCAGTGGCCTCTCACGCCTCTGGGCCCCGGTGCCCCTGCACCTGCTGCACCAACTGGAGCTACGCCCCTGTGGTACTGTGTCGGAAATACTTTACACTAATGTGTTTGTACCCAAGGTGAACATTATGAAAAATGTAAAAACATGCTGTTATTGACATTTTTGTGTCTGGAATAAAGTCAAACCCATTTGAATAGTGAGAAATGTAAACTGAGTCAGTAAATTATCAAATACATTAAGACTATTCCTTCCCACTGACTGGGGCTAAACATATGCTGCTGTTTAATATTCACGGAGGGTAGAAAGCTGTGCAAAATATAATATATACAGTATTTACACTAATGTTAATAATGTCTATATTGTGCTTTATATAGCACATGCTACCTTTCGAGGCACTGATAATGACAGGGGTTGTTATTACCCACTAATAACAAGCATTTGCAATGCAATAGCTCTCATTAGCGAGAGTTTAAGCTATTGGCATTGTAAATGGCCATTGGCTAACTTCACCGTGACAGCATTATGCTCTTTCTCAAGAGCACATCAGCATAAAAAGTAGTTGCCATAAGTGCCAAGGACTACTATGACAAAAGTGTGTTTTTTAAGGACAAACATATTTTTGCTTTTAGGCAATTTTTTTAATGTTGGCAACGGCTCTGCAGCTTCCACAACAGTAAAGTTTTTTTAAAAGCCATGAGAAAATTGCCTGAAAACATCTTTTGCAAATACATGTAATTGTTCAGAAGATGTGCCGATCGCTCTGCTAATACCTAGAGAGAAACATCGTGTCACCTTGAAAACATGCCTGTGAAGTAAATTTCTTTGCTTACGTTCAGTACGTTGAAATTTTAAGTTACTGTTTCAAATCACTGTGTACATGTTTGAAAGTAGTAACGTAAAATAAAGTGTGCAGCTTCTTTACCATTAGTTCGAAGCGTAACTATATAAACACAAAGTTTAAAAAGTGTGCCAGGCTTCTTATCATCAGTCGAATAGGGTGTGCTGGCATGGAACAGGTGTAGAGGTAGTACGAAAATAAAGTTTCGATAGAAAGCACTTTCCAAGAGCGTGCTCTATCTGCATTATGCGACCAACGCATCCAGACACATCGACTTCGGACTGTTCCCATGAGGAGCAGGGTCAAGACTGATTTGCATATGGCTTGGTCCAAGCTGGGGGGTGGCGTGGTGAGCAAAAAAACGATGGATTAAACCCAGATCTGTGACTGCCGGTGAATGTTTGCATTGTTCAGCATTCCACCAAACATCTATACTTTTTGCTTTTGTCTCCCTAAATGGGAAGGGTATACCCAGACGTGGGTCCCTTGCTCACTGTGCCACTAAATCCAAGCTAGCCTGGTTGATGAGGTGCGATACCCCGGAATCGGTCCAAGGATCCTTGTTTCTGGTTCAGGGAGGACCTGGCTTGTTAGTTTGGGCTGGACTGTTCCCATGAGGAGCAGGGTCAAGACTGATTTGCATATGGCTGGGTCTATGCTGGGGTTGTGTGGTGAGCAAAAAAAATGAAGAATTAAACCCGGATCTGTGACTGGGGGAATGTTTTCATTGTTCAGCATTCCGTCCATCATCTGTTCTTTTTACCTCAAATTAGAAAGACATTCTTATCAGGAACCTTTCAATCTGATTGGGTCAGGAGACCTTGTGTGTCTGTGTTTGGACTTAAAAATTTTGTGAGGAATGCACAGTAACTTTAAAAACTCCCTTTTAACCCCCTTGTGTGTTATTGTAGATAAAAATGCTCTGCATAGTCTTGCCATCTGGTGTTGGCCTAGGATATTACAACTTGTTTCTCTTCAAAGACGTTTTGAGTCATGGGATGTGTTGGGACTCCTCCCCTAGTCCACTTGTGCATGAGTATTGACTCCACCCTAGATTATTTTTTCCTCCATCTGGTTTGGACGTTTCCAGCATCTGCCCAAGACCGATGTGCTCCTTGCTGCTTTTTCTGGCCAAATTGCTCCACCCCTCAACAACTGCGATATGAATACCAATCACAGCACTGTCAGCGTCTGTCCGATGGTTCTTTCGATGGGAACACTGCTCTACTACCAGCAACTGCGATCGCTTCACCTTGACTTACCAGTGTCTCCGTCATCTTCCACACCTTGGTCAAGTCCTCTTCTTTCTCTGAGGAGCTCATCCCATAGCATGTATTCAAGAAAGGGGTAAGGAATGCACACCCTTCCAATTTTGTCCAAGGTGCAAAGCAAGGCACAAAATATCCCTGGGCTGACCAGCACAGTGTTTGTAACCTTTGTCTCTACCCCAACCATAATGAAACTTCCTATGAGTTCTGCCTTGCTCTTTGTTGAAAGAAGACCTTTAGGGACCAAAGGGAACGGTGTCAGATGTATTCCAAAATGCAACAGCATTCATCCTTGGAGAACACTGAAATCTTTAGCTAACAAGACCCTTTTGGCTTTGAAGACAAAGAAGTAGGTTCCTCCATTATTCCAATGGGTCAACTAACACCCAGCCTTGAGATGTTGTCCTTGAGTGCTTCTGAGGAAGAAGACCAAGATTGGGTATCCTCTGCGTCGAAACCCACAGAGCCCTGAACTATGATGACTCTGGGGGTATGAGTATTACTCCAGAAGAGCAAAGCCAGGGGGTGAAACCCTGCTCCATTAACTGCCCCCATGCCAAGGCAGAACACTGATCCTCTGGGTGCTGGGCATCAAATCATGAACAGGGCAGAAAGAAACTCCAAGCCTCTGGCCGACCGCCACACTCTGGCTGCAGTATGCATCAAGAGAAGCCTTTGGATTAGAGCAACCACCCCACCCCCAGTTCCTAAGAAACAAGCTAACCCTCTGGAAAAGCTTGCCTTTGACTCACCACAATGTCCAGTGCCCAAGAAGCATAAGGATAAGGCTACCATTCCTTTAGCCCAAACTTCCTCACCCAGTCAATCACCTCCCCTATCACCTCCTGCTTCAACTCTACCACACCCATACTCCCCTGGTCAGTTTACTCATACTCACACATCGCATCACACCCTTATGGGGAGGGTGACACTCACAACCAGCTTCTTGGGACAGGGGATGGGGATGGTCTCTGGGATAGTTATAATGTTAACCCTGAGGATGACCCTGATCTGGAATCATACCCAGCTAAGCCATCCCTGCCAGATAATACCACCACATATCATGCTGTCATTCAGAGGGCAGCACGCCTCCCTAACTTTGATATGCATGTCCTACAGGAGGAGAACAACCTATTAGAGGAGACCCTCTGCAAGGCTTAATGTACTGTTAGTTCCTCTCCATGTTCAAAGGCATGTTGAAGTCGACCCCAGACAATTTAAATTTTAGGGATCCTGCCATGCAAAGGAGTTATGCCACAGGTCAAGAAGAAGTTCAAAAGTTCTCTAATGACCCATTCTACACCCATGGCCAGGTCTCCCCTCACTACCTTGTGGTACACAGCGTGTAAGGAGGGCTCCGCTTAAGCTACAGGTGATGCCTAGCTCTTGCCGAATGACGAAAGCAAGTGCCGTGACGCTGCCCGCAAATGTGTGGCAGTTGGAGCAACCACCTAATGGCGTATTACCTGTCTAGTTGGCTTGCTGTTGAGGTAATACAGGTTTCATTGGGAAGAGATGGAGGCACTAGTGTGGCACCTCACTGAGACCTACAGGAAGAGGATGGAAAAGCTAGTTACTGAGGGGAAGATTATCTCAATTGACAATATGCATGGTGCACTTGATGCTGCCGAAACTGGGGCCTGCACAAACACTACCACCCTCCTTTTCTGCCACTCATGGCTGTGCATCATCGGGGTTGAAGCCGAAGGTACAACATCATCTCCTTAACATCCCATTCAATGGGGAACATTCAATGGGGAACATGCCCTTGGTCTCCACATGGCTGAGATGTCATAAAAGATAATGGACACCGAGACCCTAATGGTGGCATTGTTGAGCTATGTGAAAGACGCATCTCAGATCTATAGAAAGTTGCTGGCGATGGTTGTCTTAATAGGAAGGCAGAGAGTGGCAATGATGTGGGGTGGCAATGATCCCCATGTTTTAAATAATGGCTTAGAGATACGATATTCTGTTGAGAAATGGTAGATTTCTGTGCTACTACATTGCCAACTTCCTCTCTCCCGAGAGACTTCCGGCTGCCATTGCGAACTTACAAGGCCACCATAAGTGATTTGGAAAATTAATAGTCATTGCCTGTAGGAGTTTTGCAACTCCACTTCTACCATACTGAAAGGCAGTGAGCTGATGGTGTTTGTTAGAAATGGGGGTCTCTAGTTGGCAGGTTGTTACCCTGCCCAAGTAGGGACCCTTCTTCCTAGTCAGGATATGGGGGATACACTACTGAAATAACCCCTGCTCATCCCCTTGATAGCTTGGCACGAGAAGTCAGGCTTATCTCAGAGGCAGTGTGTAAAGCATTTGCACATAACCAACAGTAATACAGTGAAAACACTACGAAAGGACACCACACCAGTTAAGAAAAATATCCAATATTTTTATATATCCAAAACAAGACCAAAAACGATAAAAATCCCCAATACAGTTCTCAGAAATCTCAATAATCAAAAATAGGCTTAAAATACAGTTCCTTGAAGTCGATAGCTCTGTCTGGGGCTATCACGATGTCGTGAACAACAAATTCAAACAGTTCAGGCTGACCGCAATGTCGCAGGCCAGCTACGGTGTCGGCAGGACCCGCAAAACAGTACCTTTAGAAATGCAGGGCGTCGGCGACCTCTCGTTGAGCTCTGAAGAGCCGGTGTTGGCAGGTGTCGGTTCCGGAAGTCTGTGCAGGAGTCGGCGGGCCCTTGAAGTCACAGGCGTTGCAGATCAAACTCCTCACAGTTGAAGTCAGGAGCGCCGGCTTTGGCAGGCGTCGGGGCTGCGGTGCGAAGTGCAGCGGTGCGGTGTGTGGTGCACTAATATCACAGTACAGGCAGCGGCTCGGTGGCGGTCATCCAGCGATGTTGGTGAGACCAGGCCCGCGGTGCGAAGTGATGCGGTGCTCATCGTGGTGGTGGCAGGTCACAGTGCAAGCAGCGGCGTCGTCGTTGCTGAGGTGCTGTCGTCGCCTGACGAACTGGAGTAGATGGGACCGGCGTCGGTAGGCCAAGGCTGCGGTGCGGGATGAGGACGGTGCATCGTGTAACTTAGGAGCGGTGCCCTCGAACCACAGTGCAAGCAGCGGTGTCGATGTCAGCTTGGAGCAGCATCGTCGGTGAGACCAGGGCTGCGGTGCGAAGCAGGATGGTGCTCCGTGTTCTCCACAAGCGGTGTCCACAGGTCACGGTGCAGGCAGCGGCATCGGTGAAGGCATCGTCGGGATACCAAGCTAGCAGTGTGAAGCGAGGCGGTGCGAAGTGCGGTGCCCACAGGTCACGGTGCAAGCAGCGCCTCGGTGGTGGCGTCAGACGGCGGCGGCGGTGAGACCAGGGTTGCGGTGCGAAGTGCCGCACGTCCCTCTGTGGTGCCTTCAGGTCACAGAGCCGGCAGCGGCATCGTTGACGGCATCAAGTTACCTTTTTCCTCTGTGGCAGTTGAAACATCCAGTTCCAGAAGCCGGTACCCAGAAGATGTTGAAGTCTTTGATTTCCCTGAGACTTCCAACTGGAGGCAAGCTCTACATCAAGCCCTTGGAGATACTTTGAAAGCAGAAAGAACAGTCCAGTCCTTTCTCTACCCAAAACAGAAGCAGTAACTGCAGGCCAACCCAGCAAAGCACACAGCAAAGGGGCAGTACTCCTCCTGCCAGCTCTTCCAGCTCTTCTTCCTGTCAGATTCCTTAGTCCAGCAGTAATCTAAAGTTCTGGGGTCTGGGCCCCAATATTCATACCACATTTTCCTTTGTTCTCTTGTGGCAAAAGTCTCTCAGCTCAGTCCAAACTAGTTCTGTCCTCTCTAGCCCAGCTTCCTGGCAGGAGGTGGAGACAGCATTGTGTAAGGCAGACCAGACCCATTCAAGTGCAAGGAAATCTCTGCCCGCTATTCTAAATGCAGCCCAGATCTATTCAGCTCAGACCTGACTCATTCAGGAAAGGCAGGACACACACCAACCCCCGTGGCTGTCTGAGAGAATGCACATCCCCAGCCCCTGTCAATCCAAAGCCAGACAGTCAATTCACAAACCCAGCAGAGGCACACAGGATGGCTAAGCAAGAAAATACCTACTTTCTAAAAGTGGTATTTTCAAACACAGACATAAAAATCATCTTTACTAAAAGATGCATTTTTATATTTTGAGTTCAGGCATACTAAACCCTGTTTCTCTATCTTGTCCCAATGGGAAGATATACTTGTGAGATGTTACAAAGTATTCCCAATTCTATCCTTTGGAACAGATAGTCTTTCAATAGTGAAAAACTAAATACACTGTAATTCACTACCAGGATATGTCACACACACCAGTACATGTCCTACCTTTCACATACACTGCACCCTGCCCACAGGGGTACCTTGGGCCTACATTAGGGGTGTCTTATATGTAAGAAAAAGGGAAAAAGGGCCTGGCAAGTGGGTGCACTTGGCAAGTGGACATGGCAGTTACAAACTGCGCACAGACACTGCAGTGGCAGGACTGGGAACCCTTTACAGGGCTGCTTGTGTGAGTGGCACAACCAGTGCTGCAAGCCCCTTAGCAGCATTTGATTTACAGGCCCTGGCACACCTTGTGCACTTTACTAGGAACTTACCAGTAAATCAAATAGCCAAATATGGAAACACCAACCCATAACCATAATTTATTCAGACAGCGTATGCACTTTAGTCCTAAAACCAACAAAAACAGGGTCAACCACAGGAGGCCAAAAAGCAAAAAGTCTGGGGGTAAACCTGCTGAAAAAGCCAAGTCTAACAGTTTTGCTTTAGCTGTCACTACTTTGTTGTATCGCCAAGTAGTAAGGTAAACATACATTTCCTTAAAAATTGTATGAACCTCTGACAATGTAGTGATGTGTCCATTATATTATAAGACAATATAACATGCTGTATAAGAAATGTTTGCATTCATTTTGACTGTTTTGTAATGCACAATAAAAGCATAAATAAAAAAAGGACACCAAAATTTCCATATCCAAGGGAGCACTGCAGCCTGTTACTCCTAGAGGTACCCCTCGTAGGCAGCCACACAGGATAGGGACCAAGACCACAACCCCCTGCCAGGCACAAACCTTCCTGTCCCAACAGCAGGCCTTTCACAAGACGCAGTGGGGTGGCTACCGGGGTAATAACATCAAGGAATGGTGTAGATGTCGCTCTGGTAAAGGAGTACCTGGTCACAAACACTGACTTGTCCATTCTTCACCCTACCCGATCATGCAACACCTGTTGGGGGGAGACTAAAAGATTTGCACCATTGGGTTTTAGCAGTAGTTCGGTAAGATTGCTGCTTAGAATTCCACATGACCACCCCAACACACACCTCGCTGCCACTTTCTTATTGAAGACCACATCACTCTCTTCTCGCAAGAGGTACAAGTGCTTCTTCAGAAGGCCACAATAATGCTTTTGTCCCCACACCAACAGGGCAAAGGTGTCTAATTGCTGTACTTCCTCATCCCAAAGGAGGATGGCTCACTCCAGCCCATCCTAGATCTGAGGGCACTCAATCAGTATATCCAGTTGAAGCACTATGATACAAAAACCTTTAAGAACATCTTCCTGCTGCTAGCCAAGGGGACTTTATGATGGCGCTAGACCTGATGGATGCCTACTTCCATATCCCCATTCAGACTGCTCACCACAGGTATCTTCAGTTCATGGAAGGTGGATAACACTACCAATTCAAAGTGTTACCTTTCTTGACTCCCTGCTAAACGTGATCACTGGGAAAGCATGTTCCAGCCAGAAGAGGGTGATAGCATTTCAGCAGCTGCTGCATCTTTTCAGTCCACTTGTCCCATTACTGTAAAAATGTTTGGCATCCTGCATAACAATTGTACTATACACCATCGTACTCATATGCCCTCTCCAGATGTGTCTTAGAAAGCAGTGGTCAAAAACAGGTCAATGGGATGCTCTAGTGTTGATAAAGGCCAGCACAAAGTTCTCTCTGCAATGGTGCAACAACAAGAAAAGCAACTTGTTGCTCTGCAGGATTTTCTTATACCCACTTCTGCAAGTGAAAATCGCCCGGGAGCATTACTCTCTGTGAGAGGCACACCTCTAGACAACATAATTGTGCAAGGTACCTGGACCCCTCAGCATCAGGATCCGCACATTAATTACCTGGAGCTGCAACGCATCCGTCTAGCCCTCATAAACTTCTACAGACTTATTCAGGACAAAGCATTCCTCATAAAGACCAGTAACATGACAGCCATGTATTACATATCGAAGCAAGGAAGCACCATTTTACTCCTCAGAGGTCTGTGTTAGCGCAGGCGATCTGGCACTGGGCAATACACAATAATATCCACCTTTTAGTAGAACACCTGCTGGGCATTGTACAAAACATTGCAGGACGTGCTAAGTAGGACATATCCACAAGTCAACAAGTGGGACCTCCACAGACAATCCCAACCGGGAACTTCTAACAGAGGGGTACTCCAACCCTCGACCTCTTTGCCTCCCCAGAATACATAAATTGCATAAACATTGAGGTATCCACACCCACAGTCCATGGGCAATGCACTGTGGATTTACTGGTCAGACATGTTTGCTTATTCTTTACCTACTCTCTGACTGATTCCATATGTGGTGAGGAAGATGAAGCAAGTGTCCATGACCCTCCAACTTGGAACAGGCAGCTCTGGTGCTCAGTTCTCCTGGAGATATCCATCACATGCTATGAAAAGCTACCAATCAGACTGGACTTCTCATACAACAGCATTGCCAAAGCAGGCGTCCAGATCCTAAACAACTCAACCTTGTGATCTGGCACCTAAGGCCTTAGAGTTTGGCTACTCATATACTGTATTGACAGGATGGAGTTCTTTTGCAATGGGCCATTCTCAACATCAGGGCAGACAAACACAGCAGGTGTCACCTTGACAAGCACACGTGGAATCTTCACCCAGGATTGGCAATGGCTATCTTCACCATGCCGTGTATACTCTCTGTAGACCTACTCAATGACTCTGAACTCACTCAGTGCCAGCCTCCTGTGCTGTAAAATGTTCCTTGGAGCCTTGTGCTAATTTCAGTGTGAATTTGGTCTTTTGTACAGACTTCTACCTCTGCTTCTCATCATGTTGATCCTAAAGAAAGTGAAGCTGGACTGGGCACAGCTGATTCTTGTGGAAACTAATTGGGCTCAGAGAGTCTGGTACTCTGAACTGCTGAATTCTAGCATCGGCCCTAAACTCCGATTATCTCTTCAGTATGCTCTTCAGTAGGATCTCCTGCCCCATTAGCAGGCAGAATGTTCCACCCAGACTTCCACAATCTAATCCTTCATGCTTGGAGATTTAGTGGCATCAACTGAGATGTTTCTTTCTCAGCAACTGGTGGATGTCATTCTGGCTGCTGACTGTCCTACCGAGTTTATTCAGGATGTTGGGAATGATTTGTCATCTGGTGCAAAAAAAAAACCATGTTAACCTTCTGTAGGCGAGATTGTCTGATGGCCTTTTGTTCATATTACCATATTAAGGCTTTGCTGTGGTAACTGTTAAATATTTCTTGAAATGGCTTTCACATATGCTTCCCCTACTTCCTTCTTTACGCCTCAGTGGGACCTACATTTAATCTTATATTTCTTATGTGTGCACTGATCAAGGATGCTCATAGTTGTACTATTACTCTTGACTGTAAAACGGTTTCTCATTGCAGTTACTTCTGCATGTCATGTAAGTGAGGTGTCAGTTCAGCCTCCTTATACTAACTTATTCCATGACAAGCTGATATTTAGGACTTGTGCATCATTCATTCTGAAAGGGCTGTCAAGTTTCCATGTGAAGTAATCTACCAGGCTCCCTCCTTTCTTTTCCTGGCCACATCCATTGTAGGAGGATGAGGAGAGGCAATACCAGTTGGACCCACAGTGTAACCTTAGCTTCTACTTTGTTAGGGCTAATGAGCACCATCTAGATAATCAGTTGTTTGTTGGGATTGCCAGTGTGCAGAAAGGAAAGACAGTCCAAAAACGGCCCTTATCCTGATGTATTGTTTGTGCATCAAGTTGTGCTATCCCTTGATCAGAAAAATCCTTCTGAGGGCCTTAGAGTTAATTTCACCATGATGAAAGCTGTGGCAACAGTTTTAGACATCTGTTTAAGCAGCCACATTGGGCATTTGTCCATACCTTCACCAGGGTGTGCTGCATTGAAGCCCCAGTCTGCAGAAAGGGTCATTTTGCCTCCTCTGTACTACAGGACTTCCTGAAGTTTACATGCCACTCCACAGATCCACCTATTTGGAGGAAGCATTGCTTTGGTACTGATTTTAGGAGAGGAATCTACGGTTAGATGTTTCCATCAGAAGGATGCATTGCTTACCTTCAGTAGCACTCTTTCCGGTGCAAATTCTGCCTAAACACATATCACTCACCACCTGACTACCTCCCCATTTTTTGGTGTGGACTTTCCAGAATTAATAAGGTCACAAGGGAGAGTTACATCCTGCCATTTAAATTTAAATCTGTCAGTTATGCTCAATATCTGAGAGTGCTGTATAGAATAATTAAAAAGCTAATAGTCCATAGGGGTAGCGTCTTTATATGGTTGTTTGTGGTCATGTCTGGAGGCAGGAAAGAGTTGCAACAGAGGCCAGTGGGGTCACCTGCCGGCATAGGGGAGCTAGTGCAAGAGTTTTTGGATTCAGTCTGGCACCTGGGGAGATTCACTGGTGAAGAATCTGCTGTTTTGTTATCCACCAGAAAAACATTACAGAAGGGAAGTGACTTATTTTTCATTGCTTCTTCTTCCACTCTGTTTTCTACTATTTTTGGTTGGGTCAGGTCAGAGCTGTTGTTGTAGCCTTGTCTTATCACTGTTTTTCAAGGTTCCTTTCTCCACTCTAAGAGAATGAATCTTTGGCAGTATGAAGCTTTCTAGCAATATTCCTAATCCAAGTGTCAGCTATATTTAGGACCATTATGTGACACAATGGTCACCCACTAAGCCACAAACGAACCATGGGTGAACACAAACCATAGAAGAAGTCGCAGCCAGTGCAGGTAAGCATGGTGGGGCAGGCAGGGGGGTATGTCGAAAGGCGACGGAATAGGATTTGTTTATTTATTTAATTTTCCCTATTGTGTCGTCTGTCGACTTCCCCCATCCCGCCCTGCCCCCACCACGCCCCACCGCGCTTACCTGCACCGGCCACCGCTGCATAGAAGCATAGTGGATCATAGTGGACTGCTTTATCTCTAAATAACTAACTAGAAAGACAGTTAACCCAGTAAGGCACTGAATGCAATGAAGAAAAGGCCCACCAAAATCTCAGCAATTGTTCATGAGAACAATGCATAGACAAACTTTATTCATTTGAATGAATCAATATATAGCCCAAAAAGTGAGCAACTGGTGCAAAAATTGACAAAGTGAAATGTGTATTTACATGTTAATAACAGTGGACTTCGGGACTCGCAGGCAATACAAAGGTAAGTAGTTCCCAGTAGAGATAATGTGCACCAAATAGGATGATCAAAGACTAAGACTGTATAAAATTTGATGCATTTCAATCTTATTGTGAATAGAAAGGTCATCAGTCTCAGTTTCTCCTGTGCGATGGTTGCTTTTCACTCCACACATTAACTCCTTAATTTCATGCCTGGCTGACATTAAAGAACTTCTCACCTCTTACTGTAAAGGCGATTGTCGTCCTGTCCCTGATATAATTTTGTATCATCTGTAGCAATACTTGCCAGACCATAGTATCCTTTAAATTGTTTTTAGTGGGCATATCCAGGAGGGCCATTATATGTATTCTAGTACCCTGTTACCACGTTGGCAAATGTACCAGCAATTGCTCTTTTCTTGCTTCTTGGCTGTTTGCCACCAATCCTTGAGTGACTCTTACAGAATGAATCCCGTGAATTATTACTGGGCACCAATTTATTTAATTTAGTGACTTCCCGAGACCCTTTAGCCCTCACAGTTAGTGCCCTCATGGTGACCTTTAACTTCATTATAAGCTTTAAACGCCATATAGAGTGGTATAGAGGACAGCTCTGGTTCATCTAAGAGCACCAGGTTTTACCAACAAGGAGTGCATCCGGGCATTGACACGAAGATGTGTGACAGAAAGAGAAGATGCATTAGCAGCAAGATCTTAAAGAAATAATGCTGACCATGTATTCTGATTTATCAGAAGTGGGATGGAGAACTCTCACCCTGAATAGTAGAGGTACATGTTGCACTGTTGTTTTAGAAAAATAAAACACAGGTAGAAATTGTAAATGCTGCTGTATGTATTAGAAGGAGATCTATTGTTCTCCTGCATTTTGCACAACAGTCCCATGCATGTAAGAGAAACAATCTGATTTGCGTACTTTGGAAAGAAACTTAATCCACTGATGTGGTTAGGAGAGAGAATCTTTTTTTGAGAGCATATGCACAGGTCGGCCACTTGCTTGTAGAAATACAAGTGCACATTTTTAAGTTGCACAGGGCGTATCCTTAATGTATATGAGAAACATAGAAAGAGACCTTCAATCAGTCAATCAGGGGTTTGTTAAAGCGCGACTACTCACCCGTAAGGGTCTCAAGGCGCTAGGGGTGGGGGGGGTGCAGGTTCCATTCCATCAAGGAGGGGGTCTGTCGAAGAGCCAGTTTTGAGGTTTCTTGCGAAGATGGGGAGCGATGTCTGTCTGAGGTGGAGCGGAAGGGCGTTCCATGATTTGGCCGCGAGGAAGGAGAAGGAGCGGCCTCCCGATCTGGTCTTTCTGGTGCGGGGGACCACGGCGTAGGAGAGCTGGGCTGATCGTAGGGTCCTTTGGGGTGCGTGGAATTTGAGTCAGCTGTTCAGGTATGCTGGTCCGGTGCAGTGGAGGGCCTTGTGCGCGTGGGTGAGCATCTTGAAGGTGATTCTCACCTCGACGGGGAGCCAGTGGAGTGTGCGCAGGTGCTGGGAGATGTGGCAGTGTTTTGGCAGGTTGAGGACCAGTCTTGCGGCGGCATTCTGGATGTTCTGTAGCTTGCGGGTGAGGTTTTTGTTTATTACGGCGTAGAGTGCGTTGCCGTAGTCGAGTCTGCTGGTGACCAGGGCGTGAGTGACGGTCTTTCGGTGTTCGAGGGGGATCCATTTGACGGTCTTACGAAGGAGGCGGAGGGTGTGGAAGCAGGAAGACGAGACAGAGTTGATCTGGCGGTCCATTTTGAGCTCGGAGTCCAGGATGATTCCCAGGTTGCGTGCGTGGTCCGTGGGGGTTGGCGGGTGTCCGAGGGTGGGGGCCACCAGGTGTCGCTCCAGGCGTCGGGGTTTGGGCCCATGATGAGTACTTCTGTTTTGTTGGTGTTTAGTTGTAGGCAGCTGTTTTTCATCCATTTGGCGACGGCTTCAATGCCTTCTTGAAATTTGCGTCTGGTGGTGTTGGGCTCGTTGGATAGGGAGAGGATGAGCTGGGTGTCGTCTGCGTATGACACGATGTTGAGTCCGTAGGTTCTGATGATGGGGGCAAGTGGAGCCATGTAGACGTTGAAGAGCGTCGGGCTGAGGGAGGAGCCCTGGGGGACTCCACAGGTGGTAGGTGTGGGGTCCGAGAGGAAAGGGGGGAGTCTGACCCACTGCGTCCTGCCAGAGAGGAAGGAGCGGATCCAGTCGAGGGCCTTGTCCTGGATTCCTGCGTCGTAGAGTCTGCGTATTAGGGTGCGGTGGGAGACTGTGTCGAACGCCGCTGATAGGTCGAGGAGGATGAGGGCTACTGCTTCTCCTTTGTCCAGTAGGGTGCGGATGTCGTCTGTTGCGGCGAGGAGGGCGGTTTCCGTACTGTGGTTTTTCTGAAGCCGGATTGGGAGGAGTTGAGGATGTTGTGTTCTTCAATGAATGTGGCGAGTTGGCTGTTGATGGCTTTCTCGATGACTTTCGCTGGGAACGGGAGCAGGGAGATGGGTCTGTAGTTTTTGAGGTCGGTGGGGTCCGCTGAGGGTTTCTTTAGGAGGGGGTTGACCTCAGCGTGTTTCCAGTCGTCGGGGAACGAGGCGGTCGCCAGGGAGCAGTTGATGGTGTGGCGGAGCATGGGTGCGATGGTGTCGGCGGCTCTGTTGAAGATGTGGTGGGGGCAGGTGTCTGTGGGGGCCCCTGAGTGGATTGACCTCATTGTCTTCAGTGTGTCTTCGGTGGTGAGGGCTGTCCAGTCGTCAATCGCTGGTTTCCGGGTGTCGGGGGTGGTTGGTGAGGGTTCAGTGTGTTGGTTGTCTTCGTCAAAGTTGTCGTAGATGCTCTTGATTTTGTGGTGGAAAAAGGTGCTGAGTTTGTCGCAGAGGTCTTGTGAGGGAGGGATGTCGGTAGACTCGCTGGTGGGTTGGGCGAACTCCTTGATGATGCTGAAGAGTTACTTGCTGTTGTGCGCGTGGGTGGAGATTCTGTCTTCAATCGCTTTTTTCCTCGTTTCTCTGATGAGTTGATGGTGGGCGTTGGTGGCGGCTCTGAAGTTGTTGTGGGCTTCTGTGGATTTGGTGTTCCTCCAGGCCTTTTCGAGGCGGCGGCATGTGCGTCTGGACTCTCAAAGTTTGGTAGTAAACCATCTGGCTTTCTTGGCGCGGGTATTGTTGTTTTTCTTGAGGGGGGCTATGGTGTTGGTGCTGTCCGAGATCCATCTATGCAGGGTTCGGGCTGCGGTGGTGGGTTTGTCGTTTTCCGCGATGGTTGGGCTGGAGTTGTTGAGTGAGGAGGTGAGCTGGTCATCGGTGATTTTGGTCCAGTTTCTTTGTGGAAGCAGGTGCTGGTGTCTGTGGATGGTGGGTGTTCTGAAGGTGAAGTGGACACAACGATGGTCGGTCCATGGGAGTTCGGTGGTGTGGCTGAAGGTGATGGAGTTTCCTGTAGTGAAGAGGGGGTCGAGGGTGTGTCCTGCTGAGTGTGTCAATCGGTCACGATGTGGCGGAGTCCAATGTTGTGGAGGTTGTCCAGGAGGGATGTGGTGTTGGGGTCAAGTTGGTTGTCGAGATGGAAGTTGAGGTCTCCCAGCAGGGTGTAGTTGGTGGACGCGATGGCCTGCGGGGAGATAATGTCCGTGATGGAGTTGGTGAAGGGTCCGTGGGGTCCAGGGGGTCGGTAGATGAGGGTTCCTCGGAGGGTGGCGGTGGGGCTGGCCAGTATCTTGAAGTGATGGTGTTCCATCAGTTCTGTGGGCTCGTCGGGGAGTGTGCTCAGGCGGAGGCTGGATTTGTGTACGATGGAGATTCCTCCTCCTGGGTGGGTGGGGCGGTCCTTCCTGGAGATCTTGTATCCTTGGGGGATGGCGATGGCGATGTCCGGTCCCGAGGTGGTGTTGGTCCAGGTTTCGGTGAAGAACGCTACGTCCGGGGTGGTGCTGTCGAGGAGGTCCCAGATTTCTGTGGCGTGTTTGTGGAGGGATCGGACTTTGAGGACGATGCATTGCAGGGTCTTCAGTTCGGCTGTGTTCTTGTGGACGGGTTGTGCTGGATCCGTGTTCTTGGCGGTGCTGCAGGTGTGCCGGCAGCGGTGACAGCTGAAGGGTCCGTGGGTGTCGGCTGGTGATGCTAGCTTGCAGTTGTTGTTGCGGCCTGGGTTGAGTGTGTGGAGTGCTGCTGGGTCGTAGCGTTGGCGGGGCGGAGGTCCAGGGTTCCTGGCCACGGACGGGCGCAGACGGGCTTGCCTTTGACACGCCTTCGGTGCACCAGCGGTGCGCCCGCTGCCCGCAGCCATGCTGCGGCCGCACAGTGGCCGCCATTAAGTAGGGGTCGGGGAGGGCTGGACAGCTGGGAGGCGGGAGCGGGGAGGGGAGCTGGATTGGGCCGGTCGCGCTGGGGGGGAGGGGCCGTGGGGGCAGCAGCGGCGAGGAAAGGTACAGGGAGGAAATAAGGGATAAAGAAAAAAGGGAAAATAAGCAGAAATAAGGCACAAAAGAGCAGAGATGCAGAAAAGTGCAGAAAGGTGAAAGATAAAAGAGGGTAGAAAAACGAGTGAAAACGAGTAAAAGAGCAGAGCGAGAGGAAGGGAAAATGAGCAAAAATAAGGCACAAAAGAGCAGAGATGCAGAAAAGTGCAGAAAGGTGAAAGATAAAAAAGGGTAGAAAAACGAGTGAAAACGAGTGAAAGAGCAGAGTGAGAGGAAGGAGACAGAGGTCCACTGGACCACCAGGGATGAGGCGCAGGGAAACCTGCGAGTGGAGGAGGGCCTCGATCATCAACACTCGAGAGTGCAGGGGCAGGGGCAGGCCTCACTTAATGGTGGAGCTGCGAGGGTGGGAGAGCAATTTCCCTGACAATGAGTCAGTGGTCTTGCTCGCCTGTCCCCGCAGTGGCCGCCATTAAGTAAGGGTCGGGGAGGGCTGGACAGCTGGGAGGCGGGAGCGGGAAGGGGAGCTGGATTGAGCCGGTCGCGCTGGGGGGGAGGGGCCGCGGGGGCAGCAGCGGCGAGGAAAGGTAAAGGGAGGAAATAAGGGATAAAGAAAAAAGGGAAAATAAGCAGAAATAAGGCACAAAAGAGCATAGATGCAGAAAAGTGCAGAAAGGTGAAAGATAAAAGAGGGTAGAAAAACGAGTGAAAACGAGTGAAAGAGCAGAGCGAGAGGAAGGGAAAATGAGCAGAAATAAGGCACAAAAGAGCAGAGATGCAGAAAAGTTCAGAAAGGTGAAAGATAAAAAAGGGTAGAAAAACGAGTGAAAACGAGTGAAAGAGCAGAGTGAGAGGAAGGAGACAGAGGTCCACTGGACCACCAGGGATGAGGCGCAGGGAAACCTGCGGGTGGAAGAGGGCCTCGATCACCAACACTCAAGAGTGCAGGGGCAGGGGCAGGCCTCACTTAATGGTGGAGCTGCGAGGGTGGGAGAGCAATTTCACTGACAATGAGTCAGTGGTCTTGCTCGCCTGTCCCCGCAGCGGCCGCCATTAAGTAAGGGTCGGGGAGGGCTGGACAGCTGGGAGGCGGGGAGGGGAGCTGGATTGGGCCGGTCGTGCTGGGGGGGAGGGGCCGCGGGGGCAGCAGCGGCGGGGAAAGGTAAAGGGAGGAAATAAGGGATAAAGAAAAAAGGGAAAATAAGCAGAAATAAGGCACAAAAGAGCAGAGATGCAGAAAAGTGCAGAAAGGTGAAAGATAAAAGAGGGTACAAAAACGAGTGAAAGAGCAGAGCGAGAGGAAGGGAAAATGAGCAGAAATAAGGCACAAAAGAGCAGAGATGCAGAAAAGTGCAGAAAGGTGAAAGATAAAAAGGGTAGAAAAACGAGTGAAAACGAGTGAAAGAGCAGAGTGAGAGGAAGGAGACAGAGGTCCACTGGACCACCAGGGATGAGGCGCAGGAAACCTGCGGGTGGAGGAGGGCCTCGATCACCAACACTCGAGAGTGCAGGGGTAGGTCTCACTTAATGGTGGAGCTGCGAGGGTGGGAGAGCAATTTCACTGACAATGAGTCAGTGGTCTTGCTCCTTCAACATGGTGGTAAACAAGTGGTGCCATTGCCTGGTAATCTCAGGTTTGTGGCAATGGTAAATGTTCAGTTGCACTTAAATAATATCCGCATCAAAGAACTCCACTTTCAATTATGCTTTATAAGCAAGTTTAAGGTCATTAATGTGGATGTTGATAGTTAAGAGTTGGATTCTGGCATAATGGAACTTTCGGAATCGGAGCTGATCCAATAAACCCGCAAACGTGACTCTGTGAAATGGCCATACTTGTGTCTGCACCGCTACAGCTATGACTCCAATCTCTTCCCTTTGAAAGTGGTCAAAGATGCATAACTGGACAAGGTACATTGATATTATCACATTTCCAAAATATCAGCTTACTACATCCTACTTAGTTGTGATGTATCATAGCAGCATTATAAATGGTTATTATATTTTTGCAAAGTTCTCTCTTTATTCACATTTTATATATTTTTTTCTACCTTAATGTATGCTACTTATGGATAATTTCAGTTGGACCTGTCCTGTGGCTGCTCCGTTGGCATAGGGTACCTCTAGATCATGGGTACTCACAAACATGAAAAACAAAAGTGAATCCTGTGATGTGAGTGAAGGCCGCATTTATGCTACCGGGGTGCAGTCAGGCCGGTGGGGGTGGCAAGAGGTTGGGGGGGTCATTGGCTGCAAGGGGGTGCAGCAGAAGCAAAGCATATACATCTAGTTGCTGAATTGCACAATGTGAACCCAGAAAACTTGAGATTAATCCCGGCTTCCCCACTTTACCAAATTGTGTGATTCTAGACTATAGTTTTGTTTTGCCTTCTCTCCTTTTTCTTCATTATCACATATACAAGGATCTCAAAATGCATGACTTCAGGATGCATGCTATAGAAAACCTTCTCTTGTGTTTGATTTAATAAACTATAATGTTTTACTTGTATAATAGGAACCCAGGTCACCCAAAGAGTGCACATAACAACTAACTTGCCCCTATGTTCACTATTGACATTGTTGTCAGGGTGGGGGGGTTAATGTTTCTAAATTAATGTTTGAAAACCATCACTTTTAAAATAATACTTCTCAATGCACTGATATAATCTGATGTACTAAAGTGAAAAGATTCTGCATGTTAATTAAATACACTTTTCGAATTTTGAAGATATTTTATCATATTTTTACACTTTTGCTGCAAGATGGCTTTAAATATTTAGGGTGCTCTTAAAGTTAAGTGGTGAAAGACTAAGGGGCCGATTCCGATTCAGGCCGGAAATCACTCCGACCGAGCCGGACCCGGAGAGATTTCTGACCGAATCGGACTCTAGCAGCCCGACCGAACGAGTACGATGCGGACGCATGCTATCGGACTCGATTCGGTCGGACTCCCATTGAAGTCAATGGGAGCCGGTCGTACAACGCGTACGCGGGCTCCCATTGACTCAATGGGTGCGAGGCGAACAAGGGCGCCCCCTACAGCGGGTACGCGTCGATGCGACTCGCGCCGTACATGCACAGGTAGGGGGGACCCATGGGTCCCCCCTGTGTGCGACTCGCGCAGCTACGCGTACAGGGGGGTCTGACACGGACCCCCAAAGTCCGGCTCCGACTGCTCTTTCGAGCCGGACGGCGCGAGTCGGTCGGACTGCTCGAGGCACACATCGTACTTGCCCGGCCGGGGAACGTCTCCATTGCGCGGTGCGAACAGTGTCCGTGCGAGTCGGTCGGAGCGGGTCGGACCCACGTACGAGTCGGTCGGCGATTTTGCGAGTGCTCGCATCGTACTCGCTCGCCCGGACGCACGTACGAATCGGTCGGGAAAGAGGGCTCCGAATCGGATCCGGTTAAGCCGAATACGATTCGGTGCCCTACCGCCCGAGATCGGAATCGGCCCCTATATAGTTACTTCCTTTCTTTGAAACAAATTAATCTTTAAATACATATTTGCCTGTTTATGTAACATTTTTATTGTTAGCATCTCTCTCGTAAACAGCAGCCTAGTGCTGCTGTACACCAGGGGGCTGCATGTAAAGGTCAGGAGAGGCGAGCGCGGTCCCCAGGCCGTACTTTGAGTTTCAATGCTCTAGACTTCAAAAAACATATCCTGTCCTTTGTTTTTTAGTGGTTTCAGACTCTTCTCATGAGCTTTATCTGCCCCTCCCTTTTCCCCACTCTTGACATTTACAGCACAAACTTTTTTATCACTCTTCTATGTTGCTGCCATCAAATGTGTGTTTTTATGGACAGCTCATATCTATACCTATTTTGCATTCGCACATTGTCTCTGTACGTCAACCCATGCCTATTTCTCCAGTGAAAAAATAACATTAAGAAATAATAACGATCGAGGTGGAGGTAATTTAATTAAGACATATAGAGAATATTCATTTGACTAGAATGTACGGGTAAATGTGCCAGTCCTTTTCACACTGTCTACAAAGGAAAGAATGTTTTTCATAAGTCGAATGCTTCCTAACAGCCAGGTAGTGGATAATTATTATTATTATTATTATTTTTTTAAATTAAATATTTGACTTGATAAGTGGCGGAATGCCCTATATCAAAACAGCTCAAGGGGGGTTAAAGTCCCGGCTGTAGGAATCTAGGCAAAACTACGGGTCATTTTCAAGACCAAGAACGAAAAACACAGGGGCATATTATCAAGGGCTTTATCGCCGATTTAGCGGCACTTTTTGCCGCTAAATCGGCGATATTTTTAACGCCCTATTAGCAAGCTGTCGCTAACAGGCGTTAGCGACAGCTTTCAGGCGTTAGAGGCTGGGAATTACATCGCCTTGCATGTCAGCGATATTTATCGCTAATGACATGCAAGGTAGGCGTTCCCAACCTAACAGCGACTGAAAATAGTCGCTAACATCGCTATCGTCTATTAGCAATAACCGCGAGGCGATAAAAATACGCGCGCTAACCGCGATTAGCGCTGGTTTTTTAGAACTGGTAAAAGCATGACTTAACAATAATAGTCAATGGGAGGTGGATTGCAAGGTTAAGTCCCCAGCATTAGCGCGAGGAATCTATCGCTAGATTTCTCGCGTTATTGCTGAGTTTCGCGCATATCGCTGGATATTTTATCGCATTGGAGATAAACCTTGCTAATAGCATGTTATCTCCGCGGTAATATCCAGCGATAGCCGGCGATAGAAAAACGCGCGCTAAGCAAGCTTTGCGATAATTATCGCAGGTTCTTGCTAATATGCCCTACAGTTCTCCCTGGTGTGGTTTGTGCACTTTCACAGGTTGTCTGCACTGTGACCACGGCCATTATTTAAAAACAGTTTCCCTCATTTGTCCAAAATCACAACAATGCCATCTAACAAAACATATCTCAATACTACTGTGTCACTTTCAGTTGTATAGCTCACATGTATTCATCTATGATTCAGGTAGCATCACAATTTACTTAAAATACCACCCACAACCTATCATTTTCACGCACTTAACACTGTCTGTCAAGGCTGCACGTTTCATCTCCCATTTCACCCGCTATGCACAGAAATTGCCACATGACAGCACCACACCTTACTAAGGTTCCAGTTCTTTAAAAAAATACAATCTACACCCACATGTTTACTGCTATGTTGCGTTATTACCTTTGGTGTGGATTTACATGTTTTGAGAATTTAGAAAGGCTTCCAAGAAAACTCCTATGATTACAGTCACAAATTTCCAACTGTACTCGAGGACACTTATGCAAATTTCCATTTGCATTCTTGCAAAGACATTTCCACAGCAATAAATGTACATGGAGTACAAATATGCATGTGAAAATGTGTAGCATGATTACAATTACCTTGTTTTCCTCTGGATGGAAAATATTTTTTCTTCACCTTCATTCCCATCAATTCTGGTGATATTCTGATCCCTCTCTTACCCAAGAAATGGATTTGCTACTGCTCTTGATGGAAGTAAATCTCTGAACATTTGCAGGGTGTAAATGCACTGAGAAACGGTTGGCGAGTACCCACAAACAAGTACGCTTGTGAGTGTTCTCAACCTTTAATGGCCTTTCTGTTCTAGAACATGCACTCACTGCTTAATTTATTCGCCTGAAAATCTAAATGTTGGTGAATCTTTTTACTAGTGTACCACCATGTTTTATAAATGCCAATAATGGTTTTATAATTTTAAAGTAAGGATCTTGGTGCATGTGAGTAAAATCAGTTCTGCAGAGAGTACTTTAAATTGGAGGTATAGGGCCCAATTACGAGTGCCAGTAGGAATATTTGTAATTTATTGCAAGCAATAAAGTTATACTCACCAGCGGTCAGAATTTATCAGATGTAAGAAATATCACCTATTCCGAGTTTTCTTTTCTGTAATAAGATTTAACCTGCAGGTTTTGAAGCATACTGCACTAAAATCCATATTGTGCTAAATACCTGACCTTTTCCCCACGTTGAATACAAGAAGATTGGACCTGCTGAAATTTTACTGGGGGCAAAAACTTTATTGTACCCAGTAATTATCAGGTGCTATACAAATCTCACCACTTACATCAGCCAAACTATGTAACTCTTCACCCCCAAACATAAGATCCACACATATCCACCTTATTTTCAGAAAGACTACTCTAGAGTTGGCTCTTCCCCACATAACCACCATACTCAAACATAAATATACAGCATATCCCTCTGTATATAAGCATTTATTTGGACTATAGATGTATACCTACATATGTGTATTGCTTTGTATAAACGTGTGTAATAATTATGTTTTAAATATATAGATATTCGTTAGTTCTGCCTAACAAATGTTCATATTACTTATAGTTACATTATTCTATGTTTAACATGTATATAGGTGACTGCATAAATGAGTACATCTTTTATCATAACTATTTATCTACAATTGCTTGACTATTGAATTACAAAAAAAAATCATTCCAAGTACAGCAACACTTGAAAGCCTGAGTTTATTAAATACAACTTTAATCCACATATATTACCTTCCTTACACATATATACCTTCCATGTACTTATGTATCTTTATATTTATTGCTTTGCTTCTAATTCAGCATATCCAATGCACTACCCTATATCTCACCCTATACCTCTCGCAATACATCCTCTACCTCCACTGTCGGACTCATCTCAAACCTCATTCTATTACTCTTTCCAATGCACTACCCTATTTCTCACCCTATACCTCTCCCAATATATCCTCTACCTCCACTCTCTCACTCATCCCCAAACCCCATTCACTCCCTGCCTCTCTCTAGAGTATGCACAAGCACAGCCTGGCCATTTGGAACTTCATGATTCTGATTGTGCGGAGTTAAGGGATGCCTACCCGGGCTTGAGACTAGGCTACTATGCTTCACAGGTAGGAAAAGACAATGAGGACACAGTGAGGCAAGGGAGAGGGCAAACACGTGCGGCAAATAAAGAGCATAAGGGAGAAGCTGAGTGAGACAGAAGTACAAAGAATGGAATAGACAGGCAAAGAGAAAAAAATAAACTTATAGAGGGATATTAAGGAGAACAGTGAAAGAGAAAGAGAAAGTGAGTCAGACGACTAAACAGAGAGCCAGAGAGAGTATGAGAGAGATAGAGGAATATATATGGAAAGACAGAGAGGGCAAAGCAAGGCACGAAAGTGAGCCTGGGTTAAAGAACAAGAAAGTGGAAAAGATAGAAAAAGAACACAAGCATGAGAGAGAGGGGTACACGCATACAGTTTCTAAGCGCTGTTATTAAGGTTCCAACTCAATGCCAGTATTATTGATTTTCAGTTTTTTAAACTCTTTTGTTACAGCGCTGGCATTTCTAGGTGAAATAAGTGCATAACCTTTAGATGAGCAACAAGAACAAGCACACTGATACACATAAGTGGGTGTGTTTTCATTCTGGGCAATGAGGACCTACGTGTTTTGTACATGACTGCAATCCCTTCCTTGTTTTATGGTCATTGAGACCCTCAGCTGTCTCCGGCTGTGCACCTGATAACACTTAAATTAAGTGCCCACGTGCGGCTTTCAAGCTGAGCAAGTTGAATCAAAAGAACTGGACATTCTGACAAGTCTGAATCAGAGCTTTGAGTACCAAGACATTAGTAAAGGAAAAGCCAATAGAGCACATTGTATGTGGGAGCTATTCTGTTGCTGAAATCTGCCATGTATCTGCAGAAGCGGTCAACAAAACCTAATTGATAATATTGTCCAAACTTGGACCCCATAGACTCCTCAAGTCTGAAACCGACTCACGCATCCATGACGTCACCAGCAGGTGTTTGCCAAAGCGGAAGTGCGCAATGATCTTAGGAGCATCTGGTGACAGTGAGCTCATCTAATCATGTTAGACGAGTCCCTAGGGCGCGTGCTGAGATAGACGTCACAGGGGGTTGACTCACGAGTGGCACGAGGTCTTTTTAGTGAAACTGCTCTTCAACACTTGTTTACACGCTTTCATTGCTGACCACAGGGCAATGATTTCTAAAAGAGTTCCTGCTTTTATTATTTGTTTTGTAAATCGTTTATAGGTGTGGGTTTTTAGTGTGGTGTGAAATACGCGTATAGTTCTATTTACAATCATATATTGAAAACTGAATTAAAAAAAAAAACTAACTGGTCGAACATCTAATTTGGCTGGTAGGAGCCAGAACCCTGCCTGCTCGATGGTATGTCCCTCTCTTGTCCTTCTTCTATTTCTCTACACAGTCCTTCCGTCCCCACTCTTCAGTTTCCCCCCTCTGCCTGACCCCTTCCCTTCCATCAGGTCTCTTGCATCTTCTGTTCCTCGCCCTCCTGGCCTCTTGGTCCACTAGTGAGAGGGAGACACAGGCCCTGGCACAGAGATGTGCACTTTGGTCCATGAGCCTTGCAGGAGAGGCCTTACTGAGACACCCCTCGCTCACCCCCGCTCACCCCCTCTAGCGACCCTCGTTTCAGGATCAACTGCTTATTCCTGTATTTTCATCCAGCCCGACAAAAGCCGTTTGATGAAAAGTTCCAATTTGACCAGAATTGCATTATCAGGCAGCATGACAATGCAGCGCTTCCTGCCTCACTTTGGGTGTTTCTAAATGCTGTAAATAATGGGAGATGGCATTATCCAATGTCATGATTCCCAATTTACTGGCCTCGGAAGGATGTAGAGACAAGTGGGCCCCGCAAGGATTCAGGCTATGAACTGCAGGTCACTGAAGTACCATTGAGAAAGTTCTTTTAAAAGTAGATATAATAAAACTTTGTTATAAAAACTTGATACTTTTAAATTATTTTTGAACTTGTAAATCTTGAATATTCCTTTTCAACGTGGAATACATATTCAATAATCGTATACTGTAGTCGGCTGTATGATCTTTTAATAAAAAAAATAAAGCTAAAAAAACATGGACAATGCCTCGGAAATATGACAAACAAGCGTTTTCACTCTAGGTTTGTATGTGTCGTTTTCGAACTTTCAACATTTAGGCCTTGAATACGAATGCGTCGTTATTTTGCGATCCCTGCGCAAACACCTGTCTGCAAACATTGAAGATACAAGAAATCTGCCCCCCGGAGTTTTGCCTCCGTTATGTTTCAGCAAATAAGACGTGCGGAAATGCAGCGGGTGGAAACGACACAGTGAATAACCAAATGTGCAGATTTTGGTGCAGAAAGCTTCAAAATCCACAGTTATTTCCTATTATTGGGGGAGAACTTGTAATCGGTGCTGTTTGTCACAGCTGCTAAAATCAATCCTCGGGACCCAGTGGCTGTACTCACAGGTTGCCGATAGCACTGTCCCATGGCCATCGGGGTACTCACAGGCTGCAGACAGCACCCCTTCCCTCCCCTCCCTGTCCCCTAGCGGATGCTGCACCCACAGGAGACACACAGGACACCTTCCTTTATCCCCTGTCTGGGCCGTACTCACATGGCCCCCGTCCTCAGCCCCCCCAGCCCAGGCAAAGCTTCTGTCTGTAACCGCGTTGGAGCCAAAGTAGGGTTGTTGTGGGTACTCACAGGCGGGCAGTGTGCGTCCTTCGGGGCCCATGCCCCTCTGTCCTGCCATGGAGCGGAGTACAGGACTGAGCGCACAGGTGCTCTCCCACAGGGGGAGGGAGGGCAGAGAGGAATGCCTGGCATCGTGCAGAATAACTTGCCCTGTCTTGACGCAGAACGGAGTGAAACCTTCCGCATAATCAGTCTTCCACTGCAACATAATCCTGGTCCCCCCAAACCCCCCTCTCCACCCCACGCAGAAAGATCACTGGGTTAACATGCCTACTTACAGAGATCCCTTTAAATTCACATCCCAGGCCTGTAACTCTGAGGGCCCCCACCCCCATCCGGTTCCGGACCCGGCTCTGACTAAAGAGAAACAATGTAACTTGTTACTTTGTTTCTCTTCAGTTCTGGGTCACCGCGAGGAGCTCAGAGCAGGCTGCACACTGCAGCTGCTTTAGAGCAAACCTCTCACAGCTCTCTACAGATGAGCTGAGGGGGCCCCCTTCATGTACTGAAGACCTGGGGCCTCCCGCACCGCGGGGGCTGCGGGGGTGTTTGTTACGCCCCTGCTGGAATTGACTGTCACTTTTCTCATGAGAAAGGGACCGACTACTGAAAGCAATGAAAAATCCTTAAAGCATGGATAGCTCAAGAACCCCAGAAAATGCTTACATTAAATTTTGAGTACAGACTGCGTGAGATACAGTAGGATCTGGAAAGCAATTGTAATATTCGATTACTGGTAATATTAAGAATAAACTAAATAAAAATGACAATAATTACTCTTTTACTTGCTCCATTCTCACCCAGTGTCCCTAGAGATCACATAAAATATTATATTAATTCCCTGACACTAATAAGTAATTTTGTCTGGTAAAACCAAAAATCAGGTATCGCCTATGAATTATTGTTTCTATGTAAGTATGTTGTATTTGTATGGTGCAAACCTAGCCAAAAGAAAGCACTATACAGGGTTAAAAGTAAAGATACATTAAACCAGTGATTTGTAGGGTAGCTTGGTCCTGAGAATTCACGTGGACTGTCCCTGTGTTGTCATGTAGTGTTCTTTAACGAGTTGTGTCATCTGTGTTTTCCTAAATTAATAGTGTGATTGGTGGTGGTCCTGATAAATACTACAATGTTGTTCCTAGATTCATGGTAAACTTACAAACACTACATCCAAGGAAAATTGCTCTATGAATAATCTGAGGGCAATGTCTTCTCTTTTGTGCCATAACCACACCACTAGGCCATAGTTTCACCAAAACTAGGAGGTACTCTTAAGTCACTCAGTTTTACACCTGCAGCCCCAACATCTAATCATAACTCCGACATTACCACCTGTACTATGATTAACAACAATTCCATTGGCAACTTTACCCCTAACACCCAACCACTTTCCACTCCAAAATCAGCATCAGTATATTTACCTCTTAGGCATGGAATTGCATTCACACACTCCAAATACACCCACACAGGGAACACCTGTGCAGTACCTCTAGGCAGGTAAACCTATACTTGCAATCCAAACAGATGTTATATTCTTTTTCTTGTATCCACTCCACTCACTCAGTCACTCAGCAACCCAGTGTGCCAATATAGAAATACTGTCCTTTGCAGGATGGCAATTAACTAATTATTAGCCAATACACTATGTTGAAATATCTGGTCTCTTCAATTTTGTTCAACAGTTGCTGTTTGATGTTACAGATTAAAAGCAGGTATTGCCCTCAATCTCAAGGAAAATTATTCTTCCAATTGTGGTGGTTCAGTTTAGTGGTGAACAATGCTAGCACTGGAGGAATAAGGTGACTTAATCTCTCCAGTTGAAACATCAGAGTTGAAACAACTGTAATTTCACAACCTGTATATTGTTTGAAGCCAAACTTTTAAAGCACAATATGTTTTGTTAAGGTTGCATGATTACATTCGACTGAGGAAAATAGCCAACATTTTACACAGCGGTGGCCGGTGCAGGTAAGTGCGGTGGGGCGAGGTGAGGCTGGGCAGGGGGAGGCAAGTCGACAGACGACGGAATAGGATTTATTTATTTATTTATTTTTCTCTATTCCGTCATCTGTCAACTTCCCCCCATCCCGCCCTGCCCCTCAGCCTCACAGCGCTTACCTGAACCGGCCGCCGCTGATATTGCCAACATTTGTACATTTTGTATTTGAACTATTTTCTGGTGTGAGTGGTAGAAAAAGGTCAGTAGGTCAATGTGAACTGGTTCTGTACAGTACATCACTGATCATATCCCAGTGATAAAATACTGCACGGAACCTGCATCTCATAGATCACTGAGCTGCAGTTGCATCTCCTTCATGAAACCTCAGACTGTCACGATCTGTAGCGGAATTATCTCTTCCTTTACCCGCCTCCCTCCCCTTGTTATAAGAGTGATACTCACCCTATCACTTTTAAGGAGGTGGCAGCACAGGTGAGCAGCTTCCTTCCACGCATCACATATAATTGTAAGCAGCAATGTCCATCAAAATCTTATGCTTTGGTTTCAACTAAAATTCCATACTAAAAAAGCGAACTGAACCCGAGATAGTGCAGGCAGCTGCACCTTTTGCTCGCTGTACTTGCTGCTAATTGCTTTTTGCACAGAAGAAAACCAGTTTAACTATTTTAAAACTTATGCCCTGTTTTAAATACCTTATTTTTAATTTCCTGCACTGTATTTGAATCTGATGTGTGGAGGGAGGCGGGAATCAAACCCTGAGTGGGAGGTATCTGAAGGGAGAATCTGAAACCGCCATTTTCTTGAGTGCGCGGTCTAGTTGTTCAACCTGGGGAGTACAAAAAGGGACGCTGCGAGAGTGCGCAGCGGGCACGCCTAAGGCAAGCCCCACTGCACCTGTCAGCCTCCTGGAGGCGGCCGGTGCCGGAAACGCTGCCGGTTATCCACAAGCCCATTTAAATCGTATAAGCTATGTCAGAGAAAGGTTAATGGATATTGGTAAGTGTGTGAGCTGCCGCTCCCACTTTTCCTTTCAGGTAGATGTAGACTGCCTTGCCTGCAAGCACTGCAATTGGGCAGCCTCTCCCCCTTGCAGGGAGACGCGGGTGGAGTGCAAAGAGAAATTAAACACCGACGCCCACTTAGTCCTGAAGCTTGGGGAGGGGAGTCAATTGAAGGCTCTTCTACTAAATACCCGGTCGGTAAAAAAACACGAGCTCCATATCTATGATCTGCTAACAGATTTAACGCCTGACATTATGTTTTTAACTGAAATGTGGCTAAATGAAGGCTCTAACCCCACCATTGCTTGTGCGATCCCCCCAGGATACCAGATCCTAAGAAAGGATCGGCCAAGGGGCAGGGGAGGGGCTGTGGCTATAGTCTTTAAGAACACCTTTACTTGCTCTGTACTACCTACCGCGGAGATAGAGGGGGCTGAGAGCCTCAGCTTTCTTCTCGCCGTATCTGCCCACCAATCTATCGCGGGCGTAGTAATTTACCAGCCTCCTGGGCAGGCTGGAAAGTTTACTGAGTCCATTGGCCACGTTATCTCCCCTATTGCCGCCAAATACAGTCATTGTTTGGAACTTGGGGATTTTAATATTCACATGGACAAACCAGCGGAACTCGAGTCCATGAGGCTGCGTGAATCCTTGGGCATATTCAACCTGACCCCTTATGTTTTCCTCCCTACCCATGAAAGGGGTCACACTTTGGACCAGATTTTTTCAACTGCCAGGATAGAAGTGGATGCACACCTCCCCATAGTATGGTCTGACCATTTTCTGCTTGGTTTTAGAGTCCGCAAGGAGGCAAGCAGTCCTCAATCACATTGCAAGCCTCGTGCCAGTAGTTTTAGGCCCTTTCATCAGCTCACCTTGGAAGCGCTGCACAGTGCACTCAGTCTCCACCCTATCCCTTATTGCGGAAACCTTGAGAGTGACGTGCTCTCCTTGGAGAATTGGATACAGCTCCGTGCTTTGGAGCTGGCCCCGCCTACCACTGGGGCAGCAAAAACCAGCAGAGCCTCGGCCCCATGGTTTATGGAGACCCTTAGGAAAAGTAAAAGTGCGTGCAAACGCCTCGAGAGAGCGTGGCGAAATAATTTTAATCCCTCGGACAAAATCACTTATAAATCTGCTCTGAAAGCTCACTATAGCAAAGTTCGTGAAGAAAAGAAACTTTTTTTTCCCTCCAAAATCGAAGAGGGCGGGAATAAAAGTAAAGAACTTTTTAAAATCGTAAAAGACTTTTCATCCCCTAATGCAATTGATAGCTCATTTGCCCCTACCAGTGATTGGGTCAACCTTCTGGCCTGCTATTTCTATGATAAAGTTAAAATTATCCAAGATTCCTTTAAGGCGCTGCCTCAGGGGATGGAAGTAAACTTAGGTCCGCTCCCCCGCACTAACCTGATTATTCTCTTTTGCAGTTTCCTCCTATCTCTTTGAGTAAATCTCTTGAGATAATGAAAGCTCTTAAGTCTGGCTCTCCCTCCGACCCGTGCCCAGCTAAAGTACTGGCATCCATTGCTGAGGTGATTAACCCAGCCGTCAATCTCGTCCTGAACACCTCTCTGGATAAGGGGCTAATGCCAGAGAGCTGGAAACACGCAAAGATTCTCCCACTTTTAAAGAAACCTGCGGCAGACCCTTTGGTAGCCAGCAATTATAGGCCTATAT
The DNA here is from genome assembly GCA_963921515.1 of Calotriton arnoldi. Classification (NCBI taxonomy): domain Eukaryota; kingdom Metazoa; phylum Chordata; class Amphibia; order Caudata; family Salamandridae; genus Calotriton; species Calotriton arnoldi. The sequence goes on along the minus strand of CAWUFW010023211.1, from coordinate 24,015 downwards.
CATTGCTGCCCTTTTTCTCCAAGGTTTTGGAGAAGTATGTAAACACAGTCACCACGGATTATGTGGAGGACAACCATCTACTCCACCCAAGTCAGTCAGGTTTCAGAGCAAACTTCAGTACTGAAACAGCCTTACTAGAAGTCTCTGAAACTATTAAAGTAACTCTAGATAAAGGAGGCAACGCGGTATTGGTATTGCTTGACCTTTCCGCGGCCTTCGATACCGTGCCCCACGACCGACTGTTGCGAAGACTCCAGGAGTGTGGCAATGGTGGCACAGTACTCAGATGTTATGCCTCCTTTTTAAGTGGCCGTCAACAGACAATTTGGTCTCCTCTATTTCGGTGCCCATCCCCCCTATGAAGGTAGGGGTTCCATCGGGCACGATTTTGAGCCCAACACTTTTTAACGTGTACATGGCCCCCCTGGCGCTCTTAGCTGAGGAATATGTCGCAAAAATAGTATCTTACGCCGATGACACGCAACTGTTGTTCACCTGTGAGAGGGGTGCCGATTTTAGAGGCAGTGAGATCAACGCTTGTTTGTCGGAGGTGTTTTCCTGGCTTAGATGTAATCAACTAAAATGCAATCCGGAAAAGCCGGAGATTATTTTCTTCGGCTCCAATCCCTGCGATGCATGACATAATTGGTGGCCACAGGACATGTCCCCCCCTGCAACCTCAGTAGGCATTGTGAAGAATCTTGGGGTCAAGCTGGACGCTGACCTGTCTATGAAGGCTCAGATCCAAACTGTGGCCGGCACCTGTTTTGGATTATTGAAATTGTTAAAGAATTTCCTTCCCCTGCTGCTGGTCTCACACAGGAAGACGGTAGTCCAGGCCCTGATTGTATCAAGGCTGGACTACGTCAATGCCCTTTATTTGGGCCTCCCTGACTTTCTGCTGGGCCGCCTGCAGGTGGTACCGAATGCGGCGGCCAGAGCTATTCTTATGGTAGGCCCCAGGGCCCGAATGACCCCCACCTGATATCCCTGCACTGGCTACCGGTCCGGAAGAGGATTCTTTTTAAAGCCCTAGTTTTGACTTTTAAGGCCCTCCATAATACAGGGGCACCTTACATTAGGAAATGGATTCAACATTATGTCCCACAACGGACCCTGAGGTCCTCAGTTCAGCTTTTGACGACCATCCCAAAGTTTTCCCCCTCCCGCATGGGTGGCCGTTCTTTTCAAGTGGTGGCACCTCGGCTATGGAACAGCTTACCACTCTCCCTTAGACAAGTGCAGGATCTCCTCGCCTTTAGGAGGAAACTAAAAACATGGTTATTCCAACATTAGTTTTTGGCCGGCCGGCTTTTGTGCACACTGCCTATCTCGTGGTCCTTTCAGCTCCGGGACACTCTGTGGATTAGCCGTGCGCTTTACAAGTACCTAGTTACATTACATTACATTACAAGACACATACTGTACAATATCATATCACACATTTTTAAGGCATGAAAATGTGTACAAAGGCTAGATAATGTCAATGCATTTGTGCCCATTCAGATAACCTGTCCAATGGTTTACAGCATTTTAGCGTGCAGGAATGGAGCATGGCCCTGGCACATTGGCCAGAATTCCTTTTGTATAATACTTTAATATAGACTATAAAAACTGTGCCCTATCAGAGGTAATCAGGAAATGTATTTTAAGCCTCAACCATTCCCTCACCTTCAACCAAGTCATTTCACTCAGCGCCCAAGATGACCTCAAGGAGAATTACATTGTATCTAGATGCGCTGAAGGAACAATATGATTAGGTACCATGGATTGGGGGAGTGAGTTTCAACAAACTGTGCCGGTGTATAGTTTTTGTATAATGTTCAGTGTTCATTAAGCCACACATTACACTGTAGGAAACAGAGGAGACTGAACAGAAGATACAGTACTGACAGTGAATTGCTGATCCCGAGCATCTAACATTTGTATCACCCCTACACCATACACTCTACTAAGATTTACAGGCACACAGCAAAGTTGTCAGTAGTAGCTTCAATTCTGTGTCAAAGAAACTTGCCTCAAAATACCTCAATCTTCAAACAACTTATTTATTAGTTTGTGGGGAAATGGAAGTAGAGGTAGTAGTAGGAAAGAACGATTTTCAGGAAAAAGAAGCAGGGAACTCCCAAACTCCTGTTAAATATCTGATTATTCTTGAAATTACATTTCGAAGTTGGAGAAAGTAACTGTCCACTATTTGTATACTAAGGGGCCGATTCCGATCTCGGCCGGTAGGGCTCCGAATCGGATTCGGCTTAACCGGATCCGATTCGGAGCCCTATTTCCCGACCGAATCGTACGCGCGTCCGGGCGAGCGAGTACGATGCGAATTCGCCGACCGACTCGTCCGGGCGTCCCGACCGCTCCGACCGACTCGTTCCTGGGTCTAACCGCACCGACCGACTCGCTCGGACTCGACTCGCACCGCGCAATGGAGACGTTCCCCGGCCGGGTAAGTACGATGCGCGCCGCGAGCATTCCGACCGACACGCGCCGTCCGGCTCGAAAGAGCAGTCGGAGCCGTACTTTGGGGGTCCGTGTCGGACCCCCCTGTATGCGTAGCCGCGCGAGTCGCACACAGGGGGGACCCATGGGTCCCCCCTACCTGTGAGTGTACGGCGCGAGTCGCCTCGCCGCGTACACGCTGTAGGGGGCGCCCTTGTCCGCCTCGCACCTATTGAGTCAATGGGAGCCCGCGTACGCGTTGTACGACAGGCTCCCATTGACTTCAATGGGAGTCCGACCGAATCGAGTCCGATGGCATACGTGCGCATCGTACTCGTTCGGTCGGGCTGCACGGGTCCGATTCGGTCGGAAATCTCTCCGGGTCCGGCTCGGTCGGTGAGATTTCCGGCCCGAATCGGAATCGCCCCCTAAATGAGGAATAAAGTACCCCCTGCCATGCATTATAAGGATACTGCAAGTCACTGAGGAGTTCCATGACCATATAGATGAATGAGGCTGAAGGCCAAGTACCTTTATAAGGTTATGGAACTTCAAGGTGACTTGCAATATCCTTACAATAAAAACAAAGAAATCCCTTTTCAACTAGAATGATTGTAACCATGATGGATATACGAGTAAATATTATAACCTTCTTCAGATGCGGATCATGTGGTATAGGTACTTAACATACATATAAGCAAGCAATAACATCTATAGTTAATGCAAAGAATTGAGAGAAGATTGAGAGAAAATAATCAGTGTTGAGGCGGTTGAGATTTTATAACAGTGATTCCAAACAAGCAATTCCTTGCAGGACAATAAACAATAAACAATAATGTGCTTCAATTCCAATTATTTTATTAAAACACTATTGGTTGTAAACCAGACATTTAAAACCCAATGATTAAAAACATTCCTGCAATTACCCATGTAGTTCCTGCAACAACTGTGCTAATATAAACAAAGGGTCAACGATAGTGCATAATGGCACTACACATCATCTGCGAAATCTTGTAAATTGTCGCACTAAGAATGTAATCTATCTCATAGTATGTCCTTGCAATAGAGGCTATATAGGAGAGACCTCTCGTGAACTAAGAGTAAGACTGAATGAGCATAAATCTGCGATCTGCAAAAAAAAGAAAAATGCTCCATTAGTGGACCATTGGATAGAGAAGAACCATACAATAGATGAGTTGAAGTGGTGCATTGTAGAAGTAATCCAAATAAACATAAGAGGTGGAGATTTGACACTTAAGAGGAAAAGGGGAGAAAACTTCTTTATGTCGAAATTCAACACCTACAAGAATGGATTAAATAGCAAGGAAGAATGGGAAAGGCTCATAATATAACATCGCTTTGAGTCTCCAATTCTCCCCCTTTTTATTAGTAATAGACTCTCACGATACTTAGAATCCAGCATCGCTGTAATAGTGGGCAGTGACCCTAAGTTCGTCTAGTGACAATTTTCCTTACAACTTTACTAGGTTTTAAAAAAAATCTCTATAGATATGGGGCATTCCTGCTCTCTCCATTTAATGCAGCGCAGCAAGTTGTCTAGCTGCTTTGCGCTGCATCAAATGTTAGCAAATTGCCCCCCATCCCCCATCCTTACTGTATCCAAGGGCAACTTGGATACAACTGAACACCTGGCCTGCGTCCCTCGAGTCAGAAGAACACGGGCGGGGGGTCGGTCGTTCCGTGCCTTGACTTCTGCCCTTTGGAACTCCCTCCCAGGTACGATCAGGAGCATTCAGAACCACGGGGCTTTCAGGAAGGCAGTAAAGACCTGGCTATTTCTGGCATAATCCGCCCGCCTCAGACCCCTTCCTTGTCATTGCGATCTGGAACCAGCGCTGGGACGCCCTGTCGCTGGGGCAGCCATGCGCTTTATAAATTTTGTAACATAACTTATAATCAACACTTTTTCCACAATACCCACAAAGCACGCTCAGAATGGCAATGAAAATCTGAGAGCTTCGTGACCTCATCAGGGCTATGAAGTGGTATATAAATTACACTTACAGAGTAGCTACTTACTCAACAATCTAAAAAGCGTTTAGGACCTCACAAGAGGTCCGGAAAACACTAACAAAACAGTACAATTCAATTTGAGATTGCTTTTATTAAGTTGGTTTCTGCTGGTATTTCTCCTACTACACTATGACCTCATTTACCTGGAATGTCTCGTTTTATCCTGTCAGTGAAGTCTCTCACGACCCTGTTCACTTTGTGAATTTCTAGTTTAGGTTTTCTTTACGCAACTTTTTGTGAAATTGTGGAATTCTCTTCCAAATAGAAATAACAATCTGCCTCTTCGGCCGTTTACAAAAAATATTAAAGCAATTGTTTTCTTAATGTTGTTCTTATGGCATTTGCAATTTATTTCATTCTTTTATTTGTTCATATTTGTTCATCACTTTGGACAGGGGCCCTCTAACAAATAAATAAATACATGATATATAAAGCACTGGTGACCTGTATCACATCACCTATGTCCAGACCCCGCAGCCAGTCTGCTTGTGGATGTAATGTCCTGTGCTTAACCTCAGCTGAAAGCTGTAGTGGATGAGCACAGAGAGTGAGCTCAGGCCCAGTGTGGACACTGCAAGGGGGGTGCGAATTTGCTAAATTGTGTTTCATGACATTTCACAAAATTTGAAACAATTTTATATTATTTTAAGAAAAGTTGCCCAAAATAAGCAAAATGTAATGAAATTCACTTTGCAATGTCCTGTAAGGGTATTATTCATATTCCAAACTCAATCGAGATACCATTAATAGGACTAGTTCCAGGAGAAAAGTCTCATGCAAAGCATTTTCTAATTGAACCAATCTTCCTTGGGGAAAACATGTGTGAAACGTCATAGCTGCGAAATTTTCCACAATTTGTATGTTGTAAAATGTGTGAATTTGGTAGCAACGGTAAAAAGCTTATAAATAACCCACACTTTCAGACAAACCACTGAAAGGGCCAGGCCCATAAGTTCTAGACCTGTTCTAGAGTCACAACCTGTTGGTTCTTTTTGCAGCATGAAAGCATAGAGGGGAGAAAGATTCGTTATTAAATTAAAGTTCATTAGCTAAACAATGATCCTCGTGGACACATAGTAACCACAGACAACTACGTAAGATTAGTTTAATTTATTACAAAGCCAAAAAATAACTGAAGATAAAGACACCTCAACAAGAGAGTGTAGAAATACATCGAAATTAGCATGAAGCCAAATCTGCGTATCCAATTGAGACGATGTAGCATGAACAATACAATTAATTCAAGAACCAGAAATCAGAGGATCAGAAAGCATGAGTCCAAGTTTCCCTGTATCGAGGGTTGATGAGTAAAAAGCATTAATCTATCCCTACTCTAACACTAAAGTGACATCCCTAATTATGCATTTTCAGGAAGACGTGTTAAAGATGTCAGCATGTGGAGTCTTCCTAAGAAGTCTCTCCACCATCGATGGGTCAGGTAGCATAAAGCTACTAAGAAAGAGCTCACTCTAAGATGCTCTCTCTCTGAAGGCAAGGAAGAAGAAGTGGCCCTCTCCTTGCTCCCAACATTACATTATGTGTAGGTAACTTTCCTAAGATTCCTTGCGGATCACGCCATCTGCACTGGGTACAATCCTGAAGGCAGTTTTACATGGGACGATGGTGTTCTTTTCTTGTTACAATCTGTCCTTGGTTCCCAGACCTTCTCCTTTGTGAAGCACAACGACCTTCCTTTATCGACTCAAGCCACATGATTGTAACTTCTCCTCTCCTTGCCTGACTAGTAAAACAAGACATCATTCTAGCTAACGAGTGCTTCTTTCACCTGCAGTACAAAACGTGAGAAAGAACAAATTCCACAGCTTACATGAAATTCTACTGCAAGTGTTTCCAGGGACTGTATTTCAGGCCTACAAGATTCAACTAACATAAGAATAAATCATTACGAAATGACATAGAAATAAGGCACTTTCAATTAATGCATTTACCTACATGAAAAATGACATGATTAATAAACACATTTAGTACATAAATGATTGTTAGTTTCACAACACGAGTTCTTCACGTTTAGGTTTCTACTAAATACATTCACTTTCTATGTCAATTCTTCATGTTACCTTTCCAATTGCCTAAACACATCACGTTTCATATTAATACATTTCAAAATTCTAACACTGCACGTTAATACGACAAAATATTATATGCGGGTGCGCTCTACACGTGTGATTATAATGCACCCCTACACTTAAAAACGGTTTCCGCTACGTCAGTTCCCCTCTGATGACGTGTAATCATCACAACTCTTTCAAATCCCTGTAGAGTAGACCGATCTAAATAGATGTCGTAGCTAGTCTCCTCTGCCTAAACTCCTCCAACTACTTTAAATTCTTATAATGACTGTCCTGCAATATTTCCACCCTTCTCTCTCACTTAAAGAGTTCTCCACTTGCTTTGTGCCATTTGTATGCCCTTATCATACCTACGAAAATGATAACACAGATCACAACAATTATAATTGGCTTCAAGATATATCCAAGAATTTCCTTTCCTAGGTTAGAAAACCAACTTTCAACTGCATCAAATCCTTTTCCAATCTTGTCCCAAACTCCCTTTACTGCCAGATCCTTTATTTTCTGATGTATGTCAGTGATGTTATTGATATAGCTCTTCAGATCTTTACTTTTGTCAGGTATGTAGGTACAACACTGTTGGACCTTCAGCATCCGACAGACTCCACCTTCTTTTGCAAATAACACGTCTAATGAAAGATGGTTCAGCATCACCATTGCCCTTATCGAAACCATTTCCCCATCTATGAGTTGCAATGACTGAGCTGTGGTAACCTTCTAATCTTGATGTAATTCAACACTACTCCCACACTAGTTATCATCGCTCCAAATTTGTCTCCCACGATCTCACCAGCACTCAGTCCACATTTTTCCATATGGTTCGACTTTCCCTCCAAACCTTCCAGATCTTCGGAAACACAACCGCCAGATAACAAGTACCATACCAATAGAGTTTTACATCTGCATTGCTTTTGCTAAGTACAGATGCTGGTTAAAAGGCACAATGTTTATTCATTGTTTATGCAGTAAAGAATTAATAAGTTTAGTTTCATACCTTTTTACCTTTAGAGTGGGGACTCCTTAAACTAAAATTAAATGCAGAGCTTCTTTCTTCCATGGCATTTGGCACTGTGTTATACCTGAGATTTTTACTTCTTTTTTTAGGGTCAAGCCTTAGATAGCATGCGCTAGTCTATGCATGCATGTGTCTTGCTTCCGAGACACTATTGTTTACAAAAAGGGCTTGGTTGCTTATTGTTGGCTTCTATGGCCTTCCTTTTTACAACCTCGCAATTGGTCACTGTAGGACAAATATCATTTCCTTTCTTTTATATGGAACAGGGACCAAGCATAATCAACATAATCAGTGCCCGTCCACTGCTCTTGACATGATTGAGGTACTATTTTGTTCTTTTTAAATTCTAGTGCCCTGTAAACAGAAGGCAACAGACTCGAGAGTCTGAACCCATATATAATGCAGATAATGGGACCAGAACTGCTTAACCCAGGGTTTAGGAAAAGCAAAAGTGAACTCACATTTAGCTGCATGCCAGCATTATTAGCAAGCCATGGAGCTGAATTGGGCATTTTAAAGGTCGATCCGCAAATTATTTTCAAAGATCAGTGTGACTGGCATAAACTTGACCAGCAGTATAAACAAAATGTTCAACTTTAATTTACTATAGTTAACTTTCTTTTATTTTGCCAAGTCTTTTCTAAATTTGCGGATTCATGTTTTGTTTTGCTCGTGGGCGCTGTTCTCAAAAGATGATGATTATCTTGTTCTAAATATTGCAAAGCAACTTTGTTTCTTTCTTTTGCGCAATTTCCGAAATGATGCCTTAGCACATAATCTTGCAGTATACTCCAATCCACTCCACTCCCATCCACTCTAATCCAATCCACCCCACACCAGTCCACCCCAATCCAATCTGCCCCATTCCAATCCACCCCAATCCAATACAATCCACCTCACCTCACCCCACTCTAATTCTCCCCAATCCAATCCACCCCACTCCAATACAAACCGCTCCAATCCAATCCAATCCAGTGCAACCTGAACCAATCTAAACCAATATAATACAATCCAATCCACCCCAAACCAATCCAAACCACCCCACCCCACTCCAATACAATCCACCACTCTCCAGTGCAACCTACTGCAAGCCAGCTCAATCAAATCCACCCTACTCCAATCCAATCCACCCTACTCCAGTCCAATTCACCCCACCCACCCCACTCATATCCAATCCACCCCACTCCATCCAATCCACACCAACTCAATCCACCCCAACCAAACCCAATCCACCCCAAACCAACCCACTCCATTCCAATCCACTCACCCCACTTCAATCCAATCCAGCCACCCCAATCCACCCAACTCCAATCCAATCCCCCAATCCACCTCACCCCACTCCAATTCCCCACAATCCACCCAACTCCAATCAAATCAATCAATCAATCAATCAATCAGGGAATTGTAAGCGCGCTACTCACCCGTGAGGGTCTCAAGGCGCTGAGGGCGGGGTCCGCACATCTGTTTATCCGAAGAGCCAGGTCTTGAGGGTCTTCCTGAAGGTGTTTAGGGAGGGGGCGCGTCTGATGTCTGCCGGTAGCTCGTTCCAGGTCTTGACTGCAATGTGATAGAAGGATCTTCCACCTGCTCTGGCTCTGTGGATGCGCGGGGTTTCGGCCAGTGCGAGGTTGGAAGATCGGACGTTTCTTTTGGGTACGTGGAAGTTGATTCTGTTGTTGAGGTATTTAGGTCCGTTGTTGTGTAGGCATTTGTAGGCGTGAGTGAGGATTTTGAAAGTGACTTTTTTCTCCACCCGACACCAGTCTAATCCACCCCACTCCAATCCAATCCAGCCCACCCCACTCCAATCCACACCACCCCACTTTACCCCAATTTTCCCCACCCAATACACCCGCTCCATTCCACTCCACCTCAATCCAGTCTACTCTACCCAATGCACTCCATCCCACTCCAATCCACCCCACTCCAATCCACTCCACTCAAATCCAATACACCTCACTCCACCCCACCCACCCCAATCCAATCAACTCCACTCCAATTCAATCCACCTCACTCCAATCTAATCCTCCCCATCCAATCCAATCCACTCCACTTCATTCAATCCAATCCACTCTACCCCACTCCACCTCAATCCAATCCACCCCACTCCACTCCAGTCCACTCCACTCCAATCCACTCCACCTCCTCCAATCCACACCAATCCAACCCACTCTACTCAGTCTACCCCACTCTACTCAATCCACCCCACTCTACTCCAATCTATCCCACTCCACTCCAGTCCAATCCACACCACTCTTCCTCAATCTAATCCAACCCACTCCACCCTATTGCACCTTATGCCACTCCACGCTGCTCCACTCTAAGACACTCTATGCCACGGCACTCTACAACACTCTCGCCACTGAACCACTGAACTCTACTCCCCTCTACTCCCCTTTACTCCCCCCTACTCCACTCTATGGCACTCTACTCCAACAACTCCATTCTACAACACTCTACTCCCACACTCCAAGCCACTAGCTTTTAGCCATGCTGATGCTGTACAGCAGACACACTGGTGTACAACATGATTAAATCACATTGCCAAAACCAGTAGCTCTTGCATAGGTGAAACTTATTGACATTGCCAATGCTTGTTTTCTTTTGTGTTCACTGCCTTGCATATTCCATACAACCCCCGCACTGAGTATGTGGCTAAAGGAGCTGAAGCTGTGCAAGTATTGGTGTCAGCTCGGCCGGCAACAGCTTGCATTAGAAGGGGATCCCCTCATTGATGATCACTATGATGACAAATTTAGGTAGCAACAGCCTTAAATGAGGGTGTTTCTATCTTCTTGCAGTGATACAGTTTGTGTCATGTACCTTGCTATGTCTCACTCATCACAGTGCCAGAAATCTGGAACAACTCCAACAGCATAGGATTAAGGAGAAGGTGAGGAGCTGGAGGACTGCTATCAGAAGTTGCTGCAGCGGCTTAAGTGGACTACTTCGTGTCCCTTTCACTAATGAAAAATGTAACATCAATAAATGTAAACATCCATGAAATTCTGTGGGATTGTCCAACATATGACAGACAATCCATTGAGCCAGTGTCTGAAGGGGATTCGTCCATACCAGCCAGTGGCTGAAAGGCATTAGTCCCTCCCAACAATAATGTGTTACAACTAATGCTCTGAAGCATGTCAATGATATATCACATGTTGTTAACAAATGTATTGATGAAGTAGAGCTGGCCTTGGAAATTCCTATTTTCTAGGTGATGAATAGCAGGGATATATTTATTTGGCCAGATATTTTAGAAAAGATATACAAAATGTTAGAAATTATATTGACACCTCATTAATTATAAAAAGTTGGCTGTTAATGTGAACTTTTATGTTATAACTAGTCTGAATTTTTAGGCTAGGGCAGCAAAGAAACAGCCTTGGTTTGAATGTATGATGGGCAAATTAAAACTAAAAGTACTGATAAAGACAAGAATAACCAATAAGGATCTAAGGGCCAGATGTACAACCCTGTTTAGTGGTTTCAAACCCTATGATTCACTTAGGGCCAGATGTAGAACGGTTTTTTGCGGTCGCAAAAGGGAAATCGGCCCGTTTGCGACTGCAAAATAGGTTTGTCCCATGTACAAACCTTATTTTGCGAGTCGGTAACCTATTACCGACTCGCAAAATAGGGTTTGCGACTCGCTATTAGGAAGGGGCATGCCATGGGCGTCCCTTCCTAATAGCGAGACATACTTCAATGTACGAATGTTTTGCGACCGCAATTGCAGTCGCAAAACACTCACAGTTGACCACCAATTTCATAAGGGTGGTAAGCTACTCGCAAATGGGAAGGGTTCCCCTTTTTGACTGATAGTGAAAATATTTTTTAAGAGAAGGCAGTGGTCCCATGGACGACTGCCTACTCCTAAAAAGTGAAACATAAACGTTTCATTTTTCTTTTTTAAATGCATCCCGTTTTCCTTTAAGGAAAACGGGCTGCATTTAGAAAAAAAAACTACTTTATTTACAAATTAGCCACAGACATGATGGTCTCCTGACCCCAGCAGGCCACCATCCCTGGGAGTGCTAGCCATTCCCAATGGGGTCGCAAATTGCACCTGCCTCATGAATATATTGATGAGACGGGCAATTTGCATCCCCATTAGGAATCGCAAACAGTGTCTGAGTCACTGTTGTAAATTCCATTTTGTGAGTCACAAATTGCGAGTCGCAAAACAACGCAATTTGCAACTCGCAAATTGGAAGGGTCATACATCTGGCCCTAAATGTGTGGGTTTGCAACTGCTAAATAGTTTTTCACTATGCAGTAAACCCATTTTAGGAGTCAGAAAAGTGTTACCAACTCATAAAATGGGTTTAGAAATGATTTACAAATTGCTATTTGCAAGAGGCTTATTGTGTGTGTCATTTCATATCAGCAATTTGATATCCTAGGTTCCAATGGTTTGTGACCAGAATTCTGCCTTTAAGCCATTGATAAGTTACATCAAGTTGGGGTGGTATCTTTGTAGCTAAAGGGAAGGAATACCTTTTGGATCCCTTCCCCTTTGTGAATTAGGGTACAAGCTGAAACTTTAAAAAAAAATTAAAAATTAAGCAGCCCTATTTTTTAAGGAAATTGGCTGCTTTAAAAACAAAGTGTTCTTTTTTGAAAACCAGTCATAGGAATGGAGGTTTGTTGACCTTTCAGGCCACCACCCTGTGTTTTGTGGCCGCAGTGTCTCAGTAATTTAGGCATCTGAGGTCGGTGGCATCTTGCGTGGTTCTGCGGTTCCTGGGCATCATGAATTATAAGAGCTGCAAGAAGCTCACAGCTGCCGTCTGCCTTCTCTCACGCATCCTGGTCTCCTCGTTCCCTCTCCTCTCCTCACCCCTCCAGCTCCAAAATGGCAATCACTTGTCTGAGAGTTTGCAACTGCCATTTAAAGTAATTGCGCAGCTAGTCCAGTTCTGGTTTTCATTCTCTTTGGCACTACAAATCCATATTTTGGGAGCTAACCCATTAATACATAGGGGCCTATTACGATGGCGGTAGGAAAACCTCCCTGACCACCATGGTAGCCGGAAAAGACCGCCCGCATGGCCCGCGACATCACCGCCGGTGGAATTACGATGACCCACGGTCGAAATCCGACCGCGGTGGTCTGATCGCGGGCCTTAACATTGCGGCGGTTGCAGCTGCCCGCAGCACCGCTGCGATGCCGAAAGGAGTATGTCCTGCATTTCCCTGCACTGCGTGGCAGGCACTGCACAGTGCCTGCCACCTGGTACAGGGAAATGTAGGGGGGGACCATGGGTACCCCCCCTGTGAACCCACACCCCCCCAACACATTGGGGGCCCGCAACGGGCCCCCGGAAGACAATTACGCATGCCTTTCCATGGCAGTCTGACCGCTGAGGAAAGGCTGGCTACCGCCGGCATCATAATCGTGCCGGCGGAGCCTGCTCTGCACCGCCACCATTATCCCGGTCCTGCTCCGTCCGCCAGGCAGGAGTGCGGATGGCAACCGGCGGAAAAGCGGCGGTCGGAATTTCCCACCGCCGCGGTCACTACCGCCATCCTAATTTGACAGGCGGTTTTCTGGCTTGCGATCGCGGGCGGATGTCCACCGCCGGTCTGGTGGGCACCACCGCCGGCCCGGCGGTGGACATCCGACCACCATCGTAATAGGCCCCATAGTTCGGTTAACAAAATACGTTTTTGGTTGCAAGAAGTAGAATCATAAGTTGCCCTAAGTTCCATGTTAACTAAAAGGAAGACTTGCGATAAAAAGTTTGTTAAGCATAAAAAGCGAGAGATTAGGAAATTAGCCTGGTGTCTACTATTACAGTCAGAGAAAAGTGGTAATGGCAAGGAATTCTGGAAACTGGTAGCAGTCAGCTGTCAAGGAAGGAAATGAACACTAAACCCAAACATCAACCCCAAGTATTGGGTAATGCATTTTTCCATGATATATAGTTGGAGTGCCATAAGGGAGACAATTTCTTTATCAGAGAAGGAGGCATAATCAGCAAACATGAATATATCATTGTTCACTCTCTTGTACTGGAAACTGCAGTTGAGAAAAGAACTGAATAAGAGGCCCCACCTGGACTGAGTTCTGGCTGACATCAACAAATTGGGATTTTGAGGCCCTGTTTTATTAAAAGTGATCAAATCATTAATAAGAAACGCCTTTGACCTCCATCGTGGAAATTTGTGGTTATTGTTCCCCTACATAAGAAAAGTAACAAGACAGAGAATATTATATTACACCTATTTTCCTATTGGATTCTGTACTGAAAATCGCTGTCAAGTTGCTTCTGAAAATAATCCTGATATAGCTTGGGATTGGCACAATCGTGAGTAGCACATAATTAGACTTTATGAAGGGGACTGGAACCATAGACAAATGTTTTAGTTTACTTTTGATATGTACAAATAGACTAAATTGAGAAAAGCAGCACTGTATGTTACTTTTATAAATTTAAAGAATACATTTCCCCTTTCAAGATGTCAAATCTTTCTTTTGCAAGATTGTCATGATGGTATATCACCAATGGCCTGTACTGCAGCACTTTGCACTGGGCAGATTTCTGGTGCAAACTTGAGAAGGCTGCACACAAGTGGATGGACCTTGAGGCTAACACAACAATCAATACATTTCAATAATGTGAGGCACATTAGGCCTCACAAGGATGTCAGAGAGTGCTAGATTTGCAAACCCTGAAGGTTTATAAAAAGATTAGCAAAGTTACAAGTTCAAATCATCAAAATGATTTGTAATTCAGTAGTCAATACATGACTGCATTCGTCAATATATTTCAAAGCAATTCAGAACCATAAATGCAAAGATGAACGATTATAAAGTTGTCTCAACTAATGGAAAGCAGACTCAAATTCCCATGAAGGGAAAACTCTACTTAGCTAAGCTAGGAAAAAGTCAGGAAAGTTATGGAGAAGTCAGGCAGAAGGTGTCAGCACGGAAAGCCTCTGAAACTCAGTATATAGAAATCAAAAGGCTTCATCCAGTAAGTGGGGAAGGTATCTTTCCAAGAACCAAGATGAACTCCTTTGGGCAAGTGAAAAGGGCATTATCTCTTTAAGAAGCTTGGAAGACATTTGAGTGCAAGTCTACATTGCATGAGTTTGAACATATGTTTCAACAATTTCCTACACCTACACATGATTCTCTTGAAGGGAACCAACGGGGTAAAGTACAATTTGATAGGACAGTCTCATTATTTTTCACAAGCTAAAGCCCACTGAAATCTCTGTTAAGCATCCTTCAGCTTCAGTGTATGTAACATAAGAAGATATTTGCTGTTCTCATCCAGGTACTCATTACTGGATACCTTGAAGATTGTGTAAAACTAAACATTCACATGAGAAAACATCAATAAATGGTACATCGATCAAAGTTGCTTGGATGTCTTTTGTCCTGAGATCAGTGGCGGCTCGCAGAGGGAGTGCTGCGGGGTGGTGGGGGGGCGGGGGAGGGGCTGGGTGGGGGGGTAGTGGAGTCGGACATACGACAGGCAAGAGTAAAGTAAGTAAATAAATAAATAAAACTATTTACCTTGCGCTCGCAGCATCGCCAACTTACTTTACTCCTGCCCGCCGTATGTCCGACTCCACTACCCCCCACCCAGCCCCTCCCTGCCCCGCCCCGCAGTACTCCCTCTGCGAGCCGTCACTGACTGAGATAAAAAGGAAGATATACAACAAGGATAACATGGAACCTAATGTTGGCCATTGTAATATGCAGCTTATGTTAACTACGGTCAAGTAAAACATAATAAAATGTACAGCAGATACATTTGTGTGTTGCAGGTAAATCTGGATATATGTGCAAAATGTTTAATTAAAATTCAATTATTTGAAAAAACTGCTGTTGCACTATGTAAAAACTCACTCAAAGGTTATGCCAGCTGGGATTGAACTCAGAACAATCACTGAAGGTTTATGAAGCAAAGGTAGTTCCATCTGTATCTTACAGTGCAGAACTATGGGGATACAACAATCTTTTTTTCCAAATAAATCTTTATTAATGTATTTTCAGTGCACAAATATACATCATCATCATAATATCTGACAATAATCACACAGTCTGGTACACAAAGCACATTACTAAAAATAGTAAAAACATGAATAATAGCTCATCCAATTTCTAATTCATGATACAATATAATCCACAATAATAAACATGATGTGAAAGTAAAGTGCATAGTTCCCTGTCTGAATTCAGACCCTTTTATCCACATTCCCACCTCTTCTGCTGCAGACAATATGTTCAAGATCAACAAATCTAATTCTTTCGAATTGTGTCATGAGATGTCCTTTTTTTAAATGTAATGCTGTTGTATATTTGGAGTCATTATTCTTAATAACTCTAATGTGTTCTTTCCAATGTTTATTTAATTTTATCATTGTAGAGCCCATACTCTGTTTGCTACAAATATACAGAATTGGAAGTGTTACGATTTATAAAAGATAATATCTCAAATTCTTATTTGTTAATAAATAATATCTGTGAATCTATTTGTGTTGTCTGACACACATTTTTAACAAATACAACTGCCACATTTATAACACCCTCTTGGTGACTCAGGTATCCATTTTTGAGTGGCGGGAGTAGATTCCTAATGTTCTTTGTATCCAATAGTATCACTGGGACAGAGTAATGTTTTCAGTGTTGATGCCTTCCTAAATGTAACTAATAGATTATTGGGCAGAATTCCAAAAATATCTGGAGCAAGGGAGATGATCCCCCAATGTTTTGAAAGACTTTTATATATAAAATTGTTACCATTGCTATATGTATTCAATTCAATTTTATTGATGTAGACCTCTTCTGAGATCAACAATTTAAAGTGGACACAAAACCAATACATTCTAAGTATAGCAGACCATATACATAACTTTTTTTTTAAATAGTGATAAAAAGATTTTAAAAATGTACACAAATTGTAACAAACAAATTCATTAGGGGTAATCTAATTAAGTTGATCAGGTCATTAATAGTAAATAAATTATATCTAAAACATATAGGTTTTAAAAAATGATGCAGAGCTTCTACCAGGACTTTGTTGGGGCAGACATATAACACATGGGCTATATCTTGAACTCCTCCTCTGCATAGTTTTCTTAATCCTGTCTTGTCACTTGTATCGCTCCAGTATTTTGTGTAGGCATTTATTGGTAAGATGGGCGCTGTGTTCTAGGATGAATCTCAGATATTTTTGGTGAGTCTTATACTCTGAAGTAACTGTGAAGAGCCTATAGTGTAATAACTGGGAACAGTGTGCAATGTCGAGGTTGAAACTTAGTCTCTGTGTCATATTTTTAAAAAATAACTTCTGAAGTGCAGGTGACCAAGACTGCAAAGTGTTATAGAGCATTGAAAGTGCTCTAAAGCTGTTATGAAGTTTTCATTAAAAATATGTCTCGTTCTGACCTTAAAAGTTTTGTGCTTTAAGAGGGCTCCCAGGGAGCCTTCTTCCACATGCAATAAGTTGTGCGCCTATCTAATTACGTTGGCCAAAGCTCTTGAGAGCTTTAGACGTAATGCTTGAACCTGTGTAGCTTGGCTCATTGTGGTTATTTTACGGAATCATTTCCCTTTGCTCATGTTCAAGATGTACTATTTGTTTATGGAAATATATTCTAGTGCATATGACAAGGTGGAGGGAATTTTAGCACAATAAATTTCGAGGAGGGAATGAAAATGTCTCTTTCCGGAGGAAGGGTAAAATCTCTGTAGGGCGCTTATATGTGCTGCAGCTTTAAGTTCCATGTACTGGAAATATGAAGTGGTTTCAGGTGTCTGTGAGAATACTCTCCCCGGGTGGGTATTCACCTTTACCACCTTTACAGGTCTCTCACCCAATTTCCAGTCAAAGTGAATATGATGTTTCTTCCCTGTTACCATTGCTGAATGTACTAATGAATCTAACATCATCTTTCTTAACATCTGATTTTCTAATTTTGTCTTTTAATAAATAATCACTATTTATTTTACTGACACCTCTTTAGCCAAATTTAAAGTCTTAACACTATAGCCTCTCTAAAGGAATCAACAATTTCTCTTGGCTTTTAAGCATTCTCTAAAAGAAATATAATTAATCTATGTGTTTTGCTACGGGTATCAATTCAGAGTTAATTTGGTAAATGGGAGGATTCTCCAGTTATCTTTTCAGCGTATTAAACTATATATCATTATGAAAATGCGATTTTTAAGACAGTGTATTACTACGGAAATGCAATTTTTCAAATGATTTGGGCTTAACTTAATAAAGAGCTCCATCATGGACATGTAGTTGATTCTTTATTTGAAACATGCATTTAAACTTAATAACGGGATTCACAATAAAAGGAGAACTTCATATCTAATTTGAAAAGAATTGAAGAACGGTAGGGTGAAGTTTAAGAAACACATTATGACAATGTCTTGTGCCTTTTTTTGACTTGTCATTCTCTTTAACCTAATAATGTAACGAAAAGGGATGATTATCTAGCATTATTTGATTAATTATTGTAAGAATTGATAATTTATGATCAAATAAGTAACTTTTTCGTGCAACTCAATATATCATATATGATGATGATTTTTAACGGATTATGCTGTTTTCATTTAACATCCCCGAAGAAGCAGCAGTGTAGAGAAACACATGTTGGCAGTGCTTATCATATAACACTAAATTGATGAACTGTATTAAATCTACGTTTTGGATTGATGACTGGTGTCTGAATAGAATAAAATGCATCCATTGAACATTATGGCTGATTATTTTGTAGGAGTGTTCTTCTCAGCTCATTAAGACTGAATCTCCGTATGGACAAAGCACCGGTTGGGTGAGTGATGATGTGAGAGTTAAGGGCTAGGCTAATCCTGTACTCAAATTGATTATTTTAGCATAATAGTGCTGCTTTGATGGTTAGTATTGCAAAGACTGTATTTAGAATTTGGTATTGTATGCCCGATAAAGCGTCACTGAGTATCTAGCAAAGGATCCTATTGTATACCTCCAATGACTCTTCTACTCTCTAGGTGCCTAAGAGGCTAATCCAAAGAGCACTGTTAGCCATTCCCTGTGAGCGGGTAGTGTTCTAGACTTCCAGTGATGGAGTATGCATATTTTGGAGATTACCAGTGAGGTACCCATCTATTGGCACCAGTGAGATGCTACTTTCTGGATGTCAGAGACACTGTGTAACAGTAGTAGTTTCACAAAAGGTTGAGAGGGGATGGAACTAGAGGTAGTCAGGGTATACCAGTTTGCAGACCAATAACCGGAGATGGTTGAGCAGGTCTATAATATTTGACAGAGGTTGCCTGCCTTCAAATTATCGTTATGCCATAACAGAGCCACCAAATGTAAACACGGATTCACTTTCAAAGACTCATGGCCATGGTACCTCATTGTCTGTAGGGATTGAGTCACTTGGTTCATTGTAAAGGGGAGAGGGTGTTTGGTTGAATGTATGTCTTCTGACCCGTAATGTTCCTTCAGGACATTCAATTTGAAATGGGCCCAGAAAGGGGGTGCAGAGTCACATTGAAGGGAATGCATACTCAAGACGTAATTAAAGCTGAGAACCATTGTTTTTATCACCTGAACCCTACCTCAGAAAAAGAGCTTGGACACTGCCAATCTGTGGAAGTCTGCATTCTTCTGTTAGATGGGCATATTATCACAAACCATGTCAACTAAACCAGTGTTCAGCAGGATGTCAAGATTGTTAGGTTTGTTCCCTTCCCACTTAAATGAAGCCTCTTGGTTTCTACTATGGTAGTGAGACATGACATTCGGTGAGCCTCACAGTTAGACCAATTAATCTTGTGTCCTGTAAAGGAAGAAAATGTCTCAGTCAGAATCATTACGTACAGCACTGATGACTTAGGTTTGGCCCACCTTCAGTAATATGCATATCCTTGATTGTGGGGATTTTTAATGGCCCTAGCCATCAAATCCAGTGGCATTAGATGTAGCAGGTGTGATAAGGAGCCACCCTGTCTAGTGTCCTGGCATACGGGAAAAAATTCTGTCAAAAAGCAATGACATGTTTCTTGAGCTGAGGGGTTTCTGTATAATAAGCGGATTTTAGAAATGAAATCACTCTCTAAATTAAATCATCAAAGGACTCTAAAGAGGTAACAACCTTCCACTCATTCAAAGACTTTCACTGAGTCGATAAACAGGGTTATTTTCCTAGTTCTAGGTAATCTGTACAGAGATCCAGAGTAGGTGTAATCATTTACAATGGGAATGCCTAGAAGATTGGCTGGGGGCAAAACTGGGCCCGGGTGAAATTTCAATTAGGCCGGAGTATTCGGAGTAATTTCATTAATTCCACATTACTCTTTGATGCAGACTTACCAATGATTCCTTTTTGCATTATTGTGAGTAATTTTGAGGGAAAAAACTCTACTGCAAGAATGTGAGCGGCTATTCATGCTAGCTATTTGGGTTTTACTGCATTTAGAGTTATTTCTTAGTGCAAAATGCATCCTCGCATCCATTTTAGACACAAGGGTGATTTTGAGCTAAGCAAATAGTGCTTAATGCCGGGAGTAAGTTTGGGGAAAATCCTATCCCAAGAGCACATTTATCCCAATTTCTTAGCGCAAAACGCATTCTCATGCTCATTTTGGATGTGAGGGGGCAGTTTTGTGCTAATAAATAGCTCTAAACATAGAATTACTCTTCTCGCGTAATTACTCGAGTGATGTCTACCCCTAAGCAAAACCCACTTGGGAGTTGTGAATCAAGGGATGACCTTACAAAGTTGTTTGCCATAACTTTTGCGATCACCTTCATATTGGTGTTGATCAAGGTTATCTGCTGATAGTTGGAGCATTGCAGGTAGAATGTTTAAGAAACATAGTTATCAAGTCCTTGTGAAGAAAACAGGAGTGAAAAGAGCCTGTTTCCTCTGCAGTAGCATAATGCATAATATTGGTCTCACAGACATTCGTTGTCCTTGGACTGAAGAGGGACCCTTTGAAAGGTTGGCGGCCCCTGAAGGGTTGGGGGCATGCGTTATACCCCTGTTCCTCAGCGGCTTTGAAAGCTGCATGTAGCAGTTAATCAAGTGTGATCGACCTATCTTATAAGTCTTGCTGGGGAAAGTATTGTCTCCAGGTGATTTATTGTTGGGCAGAGATCTTTCCTATGTGATGATTTCACCTTCAAGGAGCTTCCCTCCACATCAGATAAGATAAAAATGAGATAGCAAGCAAAAAAGACATCCTAAACCTCAGTTGTGTCAATACACTCTGAATAATATAAATGTCACAGGAATTTGTAAAAGACTCAACAATGTCACGTGGATGGGAGTGGAGAACCCCACGCTATGTATTGCATGTACTGCCTTCTTGAACTCTCTGTTTAGTTGGGTAGCTATCACTCAGCTTTGCTCATTGTAATGACATCGGAGTCAGTACAAGGTGTACTCTGCATTTCCCATTATTAATGAGTTTAGTATGAATTTTTCCCTCTCCGGATTTCTGAATAGACTATCTGATGGGCAAAAATTGTATTGTCTTGTGAAGTCCCTAACTGGTCGTTCAAGCCTTAGTCTAGCATAAAAACATGATCCGAGAATCCATTCTCAAGTGTCTCACAAAAGACAGTTTTAGAAAGTGATCTACCAGATAGTAGGAAATAGCCAATAAGGAAGCTGGAACCATAAACACAAAAGGAAAGTGTATTCTTTATATGTTAGTTATAGCAGCCCCCTGGCGTCTCCTAAGCTCCTAAAGCATGGGCCTGCACTATTTTGGATAACGGTGCTCGTCAGAGATGTTCCCTCTGTCTGGGGAGTTTGTCCTGTTCAGGACTGAGTTCAATGCCAAATTCCAGTCACTCTCTAAAGATAGACCTATGTCGAGCCAACCTCAATTAGAAATTAATTCAGAGGCCTTAAGAAACAGGTGCGGGAAGAATTTGATACCTATAGCGAACCTATTATCGAAACATTTGGACCCTTAACCCTTAGGCCCTTAACTATTATCAGGTATATAATGGCCTTGGTGTTCATGCCAGATTTGAACACCTTAAGTGCTAAGTTTTTTCTGAAATGGATGACCACAGCACACAAATTTGAAGGGCTGTAAGCGTTTGAGCATGTATCAGGATCAGAGTTAAGATGGGTACTGCCAAAAACCAACCCTACTCAAAGTGTTCTTGGCTTATCTGTCTCGTTGGGTTGAGATGTGGCTCCTGTATCATTGAGACATCAACCTGCTTAGAAGATAAATAGTGAATTACCTTTTCCCTCCTATAGTGTGACACACCTTTGACGCTTAGGGACACAAACCTTATTGGACTGGGCTGGGTTGAAGGAGCCATTATGTACCCTTGCAGTGCATGTGATTAGGGGCAATACTGAGGTAAGATAGTCCCCGAAATGTGTAGGAGCTAACTATGAATTCAAGCTAAGTAAATGTCAAAAGTAACCAGTGCTCTTAACCAAAACAACTCTTTCAGCAGTGTTTGTGTCTCAGAAATGATGAATCCTAGATTCTGTTAGGAGGGGCCTGAAGGACTTGTACTGTTCCTGGCTGGTCCAGGAAGGGTAATAGCCAACGCTCACACCAGAGAGCGGGAAGGGGACAGGAGAAATGTGGACAGAACGACAAAATGTTCAGATGGAGGCTCCTGAAAGGTGTGAGAAGGCCACTGAAAACCAACAACTTGGGTAAAGGGTAAACAGAGAACAAATAGTATTTTAGCACTGATTCTCTATGTAAGGGAAACTGACACCCTATAAAGGAAGGGTGCAGAACTGTAACTATTTGAACTGGCAGGCTATACTTCAGCTTAGGGTGCACCATAACCTTGGTGAAGCATCTCTTTAAGAATCAGTCAAGGGGAACACCACACTCTATTGAATAGATGAGACAATTAAACCAGGTTGGGGTCAATGATTAGGTACCCAGGTCTGGATATATAGAGAGAAAGTGTCCAGGAAGGTTTAGACTCATTGATATTGGGAAGAAGACAGTAGTGTGACCCAAAGGTCAGGGAAGTGAGACAGGGAGCCCGGAAAAACTTTAAACATCATTCAATGATTTATGTTATAGAGAGAAAGAACAAGTTACTTCAACTCATGCAAAGACTCCCCCAACACCGAAATCCATGCAATAATAAACAATTAAACTACTATGGAAAGATCAGTGAAGTTATGATTGATATGATCACAGATCTGTGTCTGCCTTCAATGGTGATCTGAATTTATCCATGTCGCTGACCAGTGTTTCAACTACTCGAAGTAGGCTTTCTTTAATCTGAGTCCCTATGAGTTCTCTGATGATGATAAGGAACAGAAGGTCAGGGATTGACCTTAATGAATGTAGGTACAAGCCTATGCAACCTTATCAACAGGTTCTAACTGTCCAAAAAATGTTCAAGCTCCTCCGGTTCCATGAATTCTATGGTTCAATCTTCCATCATTGTGAACATCAAAACCAGTCAAAGTAGCTACATTTTATGTCACTTTATTGCAAACGAGGTTTCACAATAGAAACAACTTCTGCTTCAGGTTGGTCTCAAAAAAGAAATCAGCTGAAATACGCACCTACGTCCATCAAAAGTGTATGGACCATGTTCTTTGCTGTCAGTATAGTCTCTTAGCCCTGCTGGTAGTGAGGAAAGCAAGCGATAATGGGGCAGGATCGATTGGATTTGTTCGCAAGCCAACGTCTGACATGATGTGCCGTCTGGAAAAAGAGTGTACGGGAGAAGTCTATTCCGAGAAGGCGAGGCAAAAATATGGACATAAACTCTCCCATAGTACCCTTATGCAAGCCTTCAGGGCCTCCAGAAAGCTAACATTATCTTTTATTGGCCTTGCATCCTTGACTGAATTTCTGATGTAAATATGAGACATTTTGTCCCCGGTATAGCAGATTCTATGAAGGAAGACTGCAGGGAATCTATGCATTTCTCTGAAAGTTCAGGACAGGTGTGAAGGTTTGCAATATTTGCATGGGTGAAGCAGGGGAAACAGTCAGACCAACGCGGGCAGAGCCACGTGTGCTCCGACTATGCAAGCCCTACCACGCTTGCCTTAACCATGCATATGCGTGGTTAAGGCAGTGCACGTTCTAACTGATGCCTGCAGCTCGGCGTAAAAGAGAGGACGCGGTGAGGTAAGTGGGGCTGGGGCCGGGTTTGGTGGGGGTACTTTGTATGGGTAGGGGGGTTGTTTCCTGGGTGGGTCGGGGTTGTTTTCAGGGCTGGGGGGGTCGGGGGACATTTTCAGGGCTGGGGGGTCAGGGATGTTTTCAGGGCTGGGGGTCAGGGGTAGTTTTCAGGGCTGGGGGTGTCGGGGATCGTTTTCAGGGCTGGGGTCATTTCAGGGCTGGGGAGGGGGGTCGGGGTAGTTTTCAGGGCTGGGGGGTCAGGGCAGTTTTCAGGGCTGGGGAGGGTTGGGGTAGTTTTCAGGGTTGTGGGAGGGTCGAGTAGTTGTCAG